>JAQZBX010025995.1:0-29205 GCA_029593785.1 Cabassous unicinctus | reverse complement strand
GCGGGAAGCAAGAGTAAGCATCATTTCCTGCTGCTCTTCCACTGCTGAAAAAGTGCAGCTTCTCCCGAGAGCCACCTGGCAGATGCCTAAGCGTCCCCCGGATGGATCTCACTCAATCATCTCGCCGTTTCAATAAAGGCAAACTGAAAGAGAGAAGGAAGACACACCAGGACCAGAGCACCTCGTCATTCTGGCCTTGGGATGATAGATGAATTGGCGTGTGCTGTTTGTTAAAAAACGGCAATATGCAGTTCAGCTTGAGCAAAACTCGAGAGACACTCGCCGGCGCAGATAATTAATCAGTTCTAGGCCAACCATCCCTCACAAGGTCCAGGGTGCTGTACCCTTTGTAAGTCTTTTATTTCTACTTTATTAATTTTTATATCTGTTCACCAATAATGAAAGCAGTGTTTATCTTTGTATTTGAAAAGTTTCTGGTACATAATGGATCTCTAAAAATATTTGCTCAGTGAAGGATATACTATAAACAAAAGTGTGTTCACTTGGCAAAATTTATATGAGAGTCATAAAGAATGAAAAGGAGTCCAGGTGTGACTTGAGAAGATTATTAAGTGTCAATTGCATTCTCTAATGACCACTGTCCAATACATGGAACATATATAATGTTACATGGGCAACTAAGAAATCAAACTACCAAATCTGAAAAGGAAAAGTTCTTTATTGAAAACTGACTTCATTTAGAATTAACTTTGATGCTGAAATTTTAGTAGGAACTTGCTTCCACTTTGGATCCATGTCTTGGCAGTCTATAAAAAGTTGGGTGAACGTAACTTTTCACATGCAAATACTACTGCTGCAAGAGTATTTGGACGCTTTTGTACAGTGCCAGGATCAAGAGATTTAAGCCAGAATTCATGGGAAATGTCTTGTTCTTCCTACCCAGCACTTTGGGGAGCAAGGACATCTTAGCATATACAACTATACATTAGCAATGCTCTACTAGGAAGAGCACGAAGGTCCATCCTCAAGCAGTGGCATGTGAGTGGGAAACCTGCAGAGACCGAATACCTAAATGTAAGCTTCTTTTACTCAGTGTTCTGTGGGGAAATTCCCACGTGGAATCAGCGAAGGAACATATTGGTATACCTTCAAACAGCTGACGTTTTAATGAATGCCTACAAGGAGACAACTGGCGATAATGAGACATCCTTGTCAGAAACTCTTCAGCTGTCCTCTTCACCAAGCCCTAATCTTCTCCACTCAATTTAATTGTCTTTCCCAACTCCCTCCACCAATTTTTATTTATTTTTGTATTTTATTGTTCAGTGGCAGAGGGGGTGGGAATAAACAGTAGAAACACAAGAGAAAAGACTAAGTAGAAAATTTACCTTTAAATTACCATAATGCCAGATGATAAATGAGTTTATGTAAGAAAATGGTTTCTCTTGAAACAATGACATTTTTGCATTGTACAATTAGTTTGTGGAGTGTGTATGCATGTTGTCCTGAATACCTCTGAAGTGCAAGGGTGGTATTTTATAAATGTCAGTTTTACCTTCCTCTCTGTTCTGGACTCATATGGGTTTTGGTATATGATACAAACTTGCAGAAAAATAAATTGGACGTATACTAATGAGGCTATTTAGTGCCTAGCAAATCTGCAGAACTAGTCTCTCCAGGCACTAGAGGATTTTGATTGTATGTAGATTTTGAGGATACAAAATTAGATTCTGATTGCTTCCCTTAGGTGTGCCTTGACTGAGTGGCAGCCATTTCCAATGTCTTGTCAAACTCCACGCTCTTCTAGTTTTCTCTATACCTGATCTCACCACCCTGGACTGTTCATTATTACTAACCCAAACCGCAAATTTTCATTGGGAAATATTTTTACATAGCAGAAAAAATAGATATTAATGCACTGTCATCAAGAGCTAACTTAATGGTCCAAAGGTGGAGGAGTCACCATACAGGAAGGGATTTGCCTCACAGATACTGCTGGAACGAAGCTCAGATCATCTGAAAACACCGTCAGTCATCTGTGTAAGAAGAGTAACCAATCTCAATTTCAGCACATGCCCAGAAGTAAAAAAATAAATAAAAACTAAAAAGAAATCCCCATTCAAAAAATACTTTCACAATTAACACAAAGTGACAACCTTCCTAATTGACTCAAGAAGGAGGCTGTGCAGTAAATGAGCCTGCCTCCCATCTGATGGAGGCAGGATGCAGGGAAGGGTAGGACAATGTGGCTACTGGTCTGGATTTGTGATAAGTCTGTTGACAGCCTCTGGGACTAACAACACTGAACTTTTCCAGATATTCCCTCCCTGGTAAAGACTTTCAAGGAATTCTCTTAAAGGTAGAAGGTTATAATGATTATGAATTTAAGTTATTTGGTAGGTCTCAGATTTTCATTTGGCCTATTACAGAAGGATTCCTAAAGGAAACTATTATAATTCTTTGTTCATAAACAAATAAAATGTGTTCTTTATCTCCCAGGAAGCCGATAATATGATAGGTGCAGCTTTAAGAACTAATTATACTAAATAGCAGGACATAACTCAAAAGACAGACTACATCTATTATGTAGAATTCCCCAAAGAAACATTAGAAATTTTACATGCATTGATTGCTAGTTAGCATTAGAAAGATGTTTATAAGTTGACTTCACCAAAGCCACAACTGTTTGCATTAGCAAGCAGGGAAAATAGGCTAACAGATAAGAATGCAGTGATATAATTCAATTAATACAGTTAAGTCTGTTAATTAGTGTTTTCCAACTGTCAAAAGAAGATGCCTTTCAGGAGCCAAACTTACTTTCCTGATTAAAAATCAGACTCCATCTTGTAAAACTGAGATGGACCTTCCTGTGATCTAATTAGAGAGAGAGTATGGCATACTCAAAACTTGTGCCTCTCTGACATAAATTAACATATTCATAAATGAGATAGATGGATATTTTGCAATTAACATGGGACAACGGGAATAAAGCTTAATTAGTAAACAAGCTTTCTTTATTAACTTGCAGGTCAAGCTCTGCTTTATTATAAACCAATAGTGATAGAACAGAGTAATTTTTTCTAACAAAAAATTATTGGCTCTGAAATTCTGTGGCACTCTATTATAGAAATGTGACTCATTTCTTCATTTCCAGGCACCTGTTAGTTCATAACCAGAAGTATACACAGACTGCTGTTTTTTATGCCCAACTGGAGAATTTCAACCCAGAGCAGGTTTATGGGTTTGCTGAAAGAGTCCAATTTTATACTTATAACCCTAAAGGCATTTTTACAAGGCCTGTAGACACCAAAGGCTCTCTTAATCCTCTAGTGGATCTGCTCCTTCGATGTTGTGCCTCTGCAGTTCCCACTGGATGAACTGATTGGCTATGTTATCAGCCTAAAAGAAGCGGTCTCAGATACACTGTGTGCACTTAGTGTAAATGTCCACCTTCCAAATTAGGTTCTTGATAGAAGCATATTGTGGTTTATTTATTTATTCATTCATTCATTCATTTTTGGTCTAAACAGCTACTAGAATATGATGTCAACATTCTTCTCCCTCAATTCCCTTGGCCCCACACTTCACCTTTTCTTGCCTTGTGAGGCTTCAAATGAACAGAAATCAATGCACAGACAAGTTCATGTACTTGCCTCCAAACTCCAGAGCTTGTCAGGCCCTGACTTATTGCCAGGCCAGTATATCCAAGAGGCTGGGTAAGTTTCAGGTAAGTTGAAATAGATATGCCAGATACAGTCTTTTATGGTCTCATAGACAGGTATAGTTTAAGATGGCTGCAATCTTCCCAGGTACACACATAGTCTCCTAGGGCCAATATGGATCAAAGAAAACCTAGATCCCATAAGATGTATGTCAAGCAGCTATTTAACACTGTGAATTGAACAAACTCCCTATTTTTATCAGTTTCTCACTAAGACTCCATTACTCATTGCTCACTTAAATGTTCAAAGGACTGAGTACAACACTGGGTACCTGTTAGTTTCTCAATAAGTCACTTTTTATTGACTAAGTGATTTCTGGCTTAATAGAACAAGTTATCTTGGAAAAAGAAGGACAACACATGAACTCAATCAGAAACTCAGTGAATATTTATTAATACTCTCCATGCTGAAGTTCAGAGTAGAAGTGCTGTCCAGCCCACTCTCCATGCTGAAGTTCAGAGTAGAAGTGCTGTCCAGCCCATTTGCATGGATCAAGGGCGACTGAGTAACTGTGGTGGCAACAAGAGCTCCGAACCTGAGGGGAAATGATACAATGGTAAGGTGGCCCCAGCAGGAAAGAACATAGGCTTCATGCTTCCAGAACGTAAGCATACAGTTTAGTTCATTTAGAAGAACTGCCTCAAGAACAAACATTTTCATACCACAATTCAATTTTCCTACTAAGCAAGAGAAAATCTATCTCTGCTGAAGTCTGCTGCCAATCAGAATATTCTTTTGAAAATATTTCAGGACAAGGGTCAGGATATGTCATACCAAGTTTCCAACCTCTTATAGCCATGAAATATTCCAATATTTCTAGTCAGATGTCCTCCTTCCATGGCCCCAACGCTCCTGTTTACATTCCAAATTCAACATGGAAGTTTATCTTTAGGTAGCCAACTTTTTTTCTGTGCTAACGGTCAGTTATGACCTTGCTTTACTGACAGTTACCACTGTTATCCAGGATTCGAATAATATACCAGTAATACTGTATTATGAATAAATGTGGTTAAAAAAATCATATGGATAAAATTTACATATGAAATGAGAAGAAAGCATCAACTTTTCCTTCCTGTTACCTTTATTTATTTGAATGAATGTCATGGAAAAAAAGAGTCTTAGAATTAATCTCCCTCAATCAATGTCAGCCACATTACTACTTAATGGGAGTTTATACTGCATAATATTATTTTCTTTGTATGAACCATTTTCTGACACCTACATTTAGTGAAATGATTTATCCACGTACATTTTGCATGAGGATAAATATAAGAAATGTTTTCTGCTTATATTCAGTGGGATGAAGAAGCAGCTTTAAAATACAAAGTCAATTGATTCAGCCACACAGGCGCTGATGTCAACAAGAGTTGCATGTTTGTACAAAGAAAATCTATCTGAATAGCAATAGTGACATGAGGGATAACATATATTTTTATTATGTCTTTCTTCATAGGAACTCAGCGTGCCTTCTCTCCCACAATACCTTCTTATTTATCAGTAAGCTTTTGCTTTAGATGATATGTAGACCATCACATAGATGCTTAATCTTTGCCTATTTGTAGTGCTCACTACGTGTAAAGTTTACTGTAGTCCTGTGGAATTTACAGCTGGCCTGTTGGGCTTGATTGGTAAGTCACAGAATAATGTTGGCTGTGAGAAAACAATTTTGCCACTCGTGTATTTTGTGCTTTTGTAAATAACTTGGACCACGTGTTTTTGTGATTTTGTATTCCGGTCCCTAACTGAAAACCCGCCTAGCTTAAGCTTAGATTTGTATAAATGATGGTCCCCCAGGGAAAATCTGGGAATTTTTCAGGTTCTATGTTCTGAAATTAAAACTTGCAGTGGATATTTTTATCCAAGCTTTCAAATCCCATCATTCCTGTTTTGTTGTTTTTGTTGTTGTTATAATTAATTTTTTGGTTCATTTTTTTATTAGAAAGAGAATTAGAGGTATGCATTTGAAGTAAAAGGAGCTCCTCTTTCCAAATTAAGCTTCTGTGCACTGTAGGGAGAAAAGCGCCCAATCCAATGAGAGGCAAAATAAGTCCATCCCATGCCAGTCTCATCTCCTCAGCTACATTTTATTCTCCGTGATTCCTTGTACAGCTTCAGACTATTTCCTTTTTTTTGGCACAGCATCAACTGGAACAAGTTGAGAATGAAGTAAGGCCTAACATTGACACAACCTTGACCAAGCAAAAATATATTTGGAAAGGGATATGTGTAAGTCTCTTTTTGCACAAAACTCATTTTTATTCATAAATTTTCTCTATTTAAAGAATATGCCTTCACAGCACCCTACAAAGCACAGCATAAGTGCCAACTCCACTATGAAGCCTTTTGCACTCCACCCAGGGAGAATTCATTGCTCCTGCCTCAGGATTATCACCACCAGGTTTTTGTACCTCTAGTTGGCATTTCTTCGCTCCACATTCATCTAGAATGCATTGTGCACATGCCTGGCTCCTACACTGAGACATAAGCTACCTGTTGGTAAATTCTGTGAATCAGTACTTGTGTACTCTCCACTCAGCAGCTAGAGCAATGCTGTCCTCTACTAGAAATCTCTCACATGGCTAATGAGCTTGTTTCTTGATCTTCTTCTACTAGACTTAGATCTTTGAAGGCAGGAATATGTCTTCTCATCTTGTGGATCCCAGGGCCTCACATTGCCCCAAGGACTCAATAAATGTTCTGAATGAATCACAATTTATACCAGCTTTTTCCAAGACTCGAAAGTGTGCCCCATAACTCTAAGAATGCTATATGTGTGTCACCCCACCCCTATCACACCCCCCACCACACCCCACCCCAACCCCTCCCTTCCAAGCCCAAGATGTGAGCAAGCAATTACACAGAGGAAGGGAACACCAGAAGACTTTCATCAGATCAAATCTGTTGTTCAATGCATTACCCATTGTTTTTAGTTCAGTGGCTCTCAGAAAATTCACAATAGGTTTTACTTGGTTCTGGGTCCCCTCAAACACCCTGATGCAGGAGCCACAGAAGGAGAATATCACTGAATCTCAAAAGCCACTCCATTCCCAGGGATAGCTCTGTCAAGTCTGTGTTTGCTAACTTTCTTTCTCTGAAATTGCAGTCAGGCTGCCCTCCAAGCCACCGAAGTTTCTGCATTTTGAAAGATGATGGACTTGGGATAGAGCTTCCACTTCTCCAGGAAGGGCCCCTGTCCTTCCCCATAGAACCTTGGCTCCTGAGCAGGCCTTTGACCCTTAGTTGACTCTTCCTATTGACTAGGCACACTGCAATGCAAGGCCTCCCACCTTCTCTGTAGGTGGAAGTCACTCCCGGTTCATCCCTTCCACCCTGCTCTGTAGCAGTAGCACATGCTTAAGAATGAAATTATCTGCATTGTTGTGCTTTAAGAAGTGCAAGGACCATTTTTTAAAGGATGCCAAAAGACGACAGACTGTAACTGTGTGAGTCTGCAAAGCCGTTCTCTCATTTCATGGTGCAGCAGCATTGCAGAGGAAGCCAAGCCAGCTCTATCACCTCCCAGCTAAAGAAACCAGGTAGCAGAGAGTTAAAACACTTGCTCATTGGTTTTCCCAGATCCTATTTTAATTTGCTCTCTGTTTTTGGACAGCTCTGTGAAGGCAGTCTGGTTCGCTGCCTCGCCATACTAATGAGACTCATCCATCTGCCTCTGTCATTGCCAGCCTCTCCTTTCTGCTGGAAGTCAGAGATGAACGCTCAGGACAGGTCCTTTCTAGGCTGCAGTACTTAATCATTTCTAAACACGCTAGATGGCCTCAGGCAGTGAAGGCAACAAGCATTTAACCCAGGCTTGGCAGCTCTGGCTTCCCCACACTCTCTGCCTGTGAGCTCTGATAATGAAAAGTTGCTGTGCTTTTACTCTCCACTTAACCAGATGCTCTTTGCTTCTTGGGGCGAAAGGTTAAATAGATATAAAAGCCCACGCTAGTTTTGAAGGCTTTTATTAGCAGTTCTTATAGTAGTGGGAGAAGAGGATACTGTTGTTCCTGATCCATTTGCCCCTTGGGATTCATATTTGGGCTCATGTCTTTGATTTTTACTCAAGGAATCATGTCTTTAACCACAGTGCTCATGTAGTTGCTTTGCAGCACAAGAGCTAACACAGTCAGGTTGGATTTTTGGCATTTAATTATTTAATGTTCAGTTTTCAATGAAAGACTAGACCAACAGGATTATATCAACATTGCTTAACAGTGGCAACACCTTTATTAACAATGTAGATATAACATTTTTTCTTCCAGAGAGGCTAGGGCCTCTGATTTATTTTTCCACTCCATCTAGTGCTCCATATGTCTGTGGAATCTGCCTTTTTCCCAGAGCTCATGTTAGTATAAAGCAATTGTCTGGGATGTATAAGAATTAAGTATCCCATCATTCAGGCTAGACATGCAATTAGAAGAGTTGCACTAATTTCCACTGCTGAGACCCTGTCACTTTAATTTATCCTTACTTTCCTATATTTAGGCTTTCTCTGGTTGGGGGCCAAGGAATTTATATAGTTTCAGTCCATTATGCTTTGATGTAGGAACTAGAATATATAAGGTTTGGAAGAAAAGAACCAAGGGTTTACCTAGAACTGGCCGGAAAAAACAAAAGTCTTGTGTAAAGAAACATACAATCCCTATTATTCTACCATGCTAGCAAGAGAGTGGAGAAGTTTTAAATCCAGAAAAGATCAATGAATTGTAATATCAATATACAATCATTTCTTCATGTTTTTTTATCTGATATAACTTATAAAACTTTGTTTTCTATTTTGACTGATCAATATGTCAAAGGATTACTATTTATCTGATAGCTTAAACTACCATCTTGAATGAACTGTTGAAATTTAATATTGACTTTCTTTTTCTCAATCTATAGTGTTATGAACAACAAACCTGCCCAACTAGTTTTATAGCCATTGGTAAAATTCCTTACATAAGTTTCAGATAAGCATAACTCAAAAATATATGGAATTTTCCCATAAATATCTAGGAAATATCCTTTCTTGAACATTTCCCCATATAGACATATGTCTATATGCTGGCCAATTATTAGATTTTCTTGTGCCTTTTATGATTTGAGCCAGGCCTTGGATGGTGAAAAACTCCCAGAGCCCAAACTAACTTCACCCTCAGCTTAGTGGGGCAGAATTTAATTTTCAAGCGGCTACAAAATCAAGTGCCCTAAGAGTGCTAAACTTGTCATGATTTTGAAATAAAGACAGGAAAAAGTTGAATTATAAAGCAACTTAGCAGTCAGAGAAATACCGGAAAAAAATTTTGCAGAAACAATATGATACTGTTTCTACCGACTCAGTTTCAAAGAGTGAAAATGTATACATGTCCTGATTCTTTTGAGTAAAGACTCTGACAAGTTGAAAACCTAGACCAGGGATTCCTTGATTTTGAGATTGGACCTGATGACCTTCAATGTCCTTTCCAGCTCTGAGAATCTCATGTTTTGTCTCCCTCAGCCTCTGGGCCTAATGTTCTCTCTCTGATAAAGTGAATGATGTTAGCTACCCCACAAGTTTTGATCAAAATAGATTGTCAAGATTAATTATTTTACTGTGTCTTTTGTAGAAGAACTCTGCTGTATAAACTATATATTCATGTTAATAAATTAATCTTCCAAACATTCATAGACATAGATAAGCCACATGAAAATGTTTAAATCTCCACCTAGGAACTGAGTAAGATTTAGGGGCCCTGACCAGAGGCATACTTATTGAGCAGAAAATCTGACTCCTAAAAGTTTGGGCAAGTCTAAATGGTTAAACATTCATTGATGTTCAGAGCAGAGGAAGTAACAAGAAATTCAACAATTACCTGAAAGACCTAAAGTAAAAGTCATATCAAAATATTTCTTAGAGAATCAATAAAGAAACTTTTTGTAATGCTTTACAATTTTTTTCCTACTTTAATGTCCTGCTAACTATGATGATTCAACACATAGATCAAATTTATGTATGATATCAATTTTAAAATATATTTTATATACTATATGTATGTGTCATATTTGACATAGCAAATATATCAGTTATCTATAAACACATATTCCTACTTTTCAACTAAAAAAAAATGACTAGACAGAAAACTCACATCCAGAAACATATTTAGTGAAGTTTTATTGATTTCTAGCCATTCTTGAAACATCTGTAATTACGTGATCATGTCCTAAGGGTAAGCTGTAATGGATTATGATAAGTCAAATTGATAAACAAAGAGTCTCTACCTATACCCTCTAATAAACCCTGGTTAAAAAAAATAAAACATCGTATATGATGTCAGAAGAAGAAACACATAACTTTTGTTGGAGTGACTCTCATCAGAGATGAAACAAGTCATCAGAAATCCAGGTGTTGCTATTATTAATAGTACTTGCATGTAAATTACTTTAAAAGTAAAAAATAATGGAAGAGCAATATAGAAGATAAATGACAGACAAGAAGAACTACTTCTAAAAGGAGAATGTTGTTGAAAATTTTTCTATAAGGCATTTGTAGCTCTTTAAAATCAATGGACTAATTAAAATGGGGAAAATATGGCAGCAAAAGACTGGATGTGGAAACTATGAGATATCCTTGAATAGTCTTAGAACCAATAAAGTATGTCAAAAATGAAAAAGAGAAAGAAAAAAACTTCCCTCAACATATTCTCTTGAATTTGAACAAAAAGTCTTACTGCTTCTCTTGGAAAGGACACATACAGCTGAATTCATATCTTCTCTTGACAGTTTTAAGAACTATCTGCCTTTGCCTCAGATTTGGCTTTTAGAGCATTGAATAAATAGAATGTGTGTGCTTGAACACACTAACGCCATTCTCAATTCCTGGGCCACGGGGCTGTGTTACAGAGAACATCATTTTACACCGGAGGTCTTCAGGTACTCCCAGTAAATAAACAAAAGGAGTCTGTGGCTTATCTAATTCAATATTAGCAATTTCAGAGAGAGAGTGCGCAGATAACACATTTGCCCCTTTGTATAATCACCAGTCAGCCACCCATATGTATATAATCCTCTACTTTCTATCTGGGGACTCTCCAACATTAAAACCCACCCCAGCCACGTATCAGATGGGCAGGAAGGAACTGTGAGAGGTCATTTAGTCAGTCGGCCAGCCAGTCACTTAACAAGTATTATTGAGTGCCACAGGATACTAGCTCCGTACTAAGCAGGAGCGAATCTCTCTGCCTTGAGGCAGGTCTGCAAACACACCATAGCAGGCACACAAGGTTCAATTGGCACCATCTTCTGATTTTAATTTTTCAATAGCTTGTTAGTATCAAATGGAGTAAACAAGCATCTTACCACTGTGTAATACTATTCTGTATGCAGTACATATATGTGTGTATCTATAAGTGTGTATGTATAGATAGATATATAAAACTTGGCATCTCTTCCAGGAGAGATGCCAAGATATATTCACAGCTTTATATACACATGTAATTCATGTATTTCTGTGCATATGGCAGTCAGGGGAATATATCTAATCAGTAGAACATGTTTTATTCCAGATGTTTGTTTTTTTTTTTATATTTTCTCACTATCACTAATAAAAATCACCATACTTGTTCAGCTTGGACAGTTTGATTAGTCTTTAATCCCAAATCTCATTGAAAGAAGGAACACAAAGCATTTTATGCTCTCTAGAATGTGACAAAGATGTTGGTATATCAGCCATTCGGAAAGGATTGTAGAAAGGAGGTCCATCTTAACTCAAAGCAAGCTATAAACCAAATATATTCAGATCAGAGGTCTCCGAGATGCTTTATTTTTGACGACTTGCACTTCTATCTTATAGATTTACTTTTCAATATTCACCTCTGCCTAGCTGTTCAATACTATATCTTCTCTTGTCTTTCCATAGAAAGGCCCAAAGCCTCCTTGCCCTGCCCAACTTAGGAGCACACAGGCTGAATTCTGGTCCTTCCTGTAATTCTTCTTCAATGCATCCTTCCACTCAGCCTGAGAATCATCACCATCATGTGTCGTACCCAGTGACTGCACACGTGTCTCTCTTTTACCAACAGCCATGCAGTCCCCAAATTCTGCTATTTCTTCTACTAGTATCTTGTCACCATTTCTAACGAAACCTCACTTCCAAATGTGGGTTTCCCCATGAATGATTTCTCTTTCCTCCAGCCTTCTTCTTAATGATTTCGCCACTTTTATCCTTCCTCTCAAGCAAATGTTTAAATGTAAAAATGAACTCTCTTTGACAGGCTCTTGGTTTGAAGTTTTTCTTTGACTCTTCAGTTCTACTTTGAAGCAATCTGACTTTGTCATTTTAATTTGCAAATCTCTCACACCCGTGAGACCACTCCTCCTCCTCTCTGGCCCAGAGCCTCTAAAAACGTCCTTTTTCTGCACCTTCCTTCACACTCCACCATATACAGAGGCCACTGCCCCACCCATTCTTATTCTCAGTGCAGATAACTTTACAAGTCCAGGAAGCGGGGAGTCTCGCTTGCCTTAAGTCTTCTTCTAACAATTACCATTCCCCTGTGGCATTCACTGTGTTTTTAAATGAGTCTTTTAAAGTACAAAGAAGAAATCAAAATTGGAAGTTAACCTTGTGGGGGAGGAAGAGCATGCCACACTGTGCATGCTCCATAAACATCTTGAAGACAAGAATTATTCTGTAGGTTCTTGTTTATTACCTAGTTCAAAACACAAGAACTCAACAAATATTAAGCTACTATGTCAATAATTAACTGAATGCTATGGTGGGAGAAAGTTGCTATTTGCTATTGCTACCCTAAAATAATGATCGCTATGAAGAAAGCATGTTTTATAATGATTCATTTTAAATAAACTTTGCTGTTCTGATGTAATTCTTACTGACTAAGCAAGAACAGAGCTGAAAACTGTTGCTAAGTGGAACCAGCTCAGGCTTCAGAGTAAGGGGACACTGAGTTCAAATTCTGCCTCCAATATTTACTAATTCTGTAATCTTGATTGGACAAGTTACTTCATCTTTGTCTCTCTATTCCCCGGTTCCTCACATAAAAAAGAGGAGATAATAACTGAATATTAAATGCTCATGTATTTAAAATGTCTGGCAGAGTGCCTGGCCCAGAGAATGCTCTGAAGGGAAGAATATTGTCGGCCTTATTGAGAAATGCAAAGCAAAGGAGCTGAGAAGCAACATAACCTTTTTAGCTAACTGACCTAGAGAGGTTGAAAATTAATACCTTCTTTTAATTGATTTTAGCAATCTAAACGGGCTGATTGTGTGTGGCTGAGACCAAGAGAAGTCAGTGACAACACTCAGAGAAAAGCGACTGAGCCTTTAAACCCCTACCTCACCTCATATCCAGGGCTAGCAAAATCTGAGCAACACTTTAGCTCCAAGCTGAGATGAGATTGGTGAGTTTTAAAGAAAAATTCTAACAAGGCCTGTATATAAGATTAGAGTGAATTTCACCAAGACAAAAAGATAATTATTAGGGAGAAAGTTTTCAAATTTATCTAAAAGTCTACTTTAAAAGTTGATTTTAAAGTTTTATTATTAAATATAGTGACTGGTCAATACCATTAAAATCTTACCATTTTAAAAAGATGTATTTATTGATGCCAAAGTAGTGGCCAATCATGTTTCAGTGCAGTGGCCTTCAGCAGAAAGCTAAAGAAGATGCTATAAAAACACTCACCTTTTAAGAAAAGCTCCATATTGGCAGTGGTATCTAATTCACTGCTTTCCTTTTTTCTGTAAGGAAGTTGAATTTGGAAAATTAAAATAATAAAGGAAAAGCAAATGCAGCAGTCCTGACTGGTACCTTTAGGCAAAAAAAAAAAGGATATCTGTTAAAATACTTGCTATATAAAGTCCTTCCACTGGGAAGAACTATTTAACAACTTGAAAGCTCTGTTCTTGGTCCTATATACTGCTTTATTCAGACTTCTTTGCTATAGAATAGGGTCTGTCATGATTAACCATTTCATATGTAGGTTTCCAACAAGATTCTCTTACCTATTTTAATATTTGTAAACTTTGATGTGCTTTGGCATAGGTTTTCTATTTTAGTTTCATACACCAAATTGCACCATTGTGGTCCAGAAATTGGTTGGTTTTCTTGTTTGCTAGTGTTTTTATTGCAGAATATTTCTAGCAAATGTAAAAACAGAGAGAATGGTAAAATGAATCTCCACTGCCTAGCTTAAAATATTATCAATTTATAGTTATTCTTGTTTCATCTATATCCCCACCTATTCCCAACTTCCCCCACCGCCAGATTATTTTAAAAGAAATCTCAGATATCATATTCTTTCACATGTAAATATTTCAGTACCAAAGGGAGGCGGATGTGGCTCAAGCGACTGAACTCCCACCTAACACATGGGAGGTCCCTGGTTTGGTTCCTGGTGCCTCCTGGAGAAGACGAGCAAGACAGCGAGCTGGCACGACCGGCAGGCACGGTGAGCTGATGCAACAACATGACACAACAAAGAGACCCAAAGAGGAAAGACAAACGAGAGATACAACAAACCAGGGAGCTGAGGTGGCTCAAGCAATTAAGTACATCTTTCCCACATGGGAGGTCCCAGGTTCGGTTCCCTGTGCCTCCTAAATAGAAGATGAGCAGACACAGAGAGCACAGACAAATGGACACAGAGAGCAGACAGCGAGCTGCAAACAGCGAGGGGGGGCGGGGTTAAATAAATCTTTAAAAATTTCAGTATCAACATCTCCAAAAGATAAGAAATCTTTTAGACATAATTATAATACCAATAACACACCTAAAAAATAACAATATAAGAGTTTCCTTGTATCTTATTTACACCCCCTGCAATGGCTGGCATGAAGCATTACACATAGGAGATGCCCAGTCTATGTCTGTCCCTGTCTTAAATTTATTTCCCACTGCAATAAGTCTAGTCACCCTTTCCTCTGTAATTTTCCTAACCTGTCAATTTCCAGGAGTCGTCCAAAAATGAACCAACTCATCTGCTCCTCTGAACCTATGCCTGGGGAACCATGGACTGTTAAACAGTCTCCCATCCCACCTGATCTGACCAGACTGCACGAACATACAGCCGGCTGAGGCGGATGAGCTGATGAAGAGAGCTGGCTTCCAGTACGAGGGCACCTACAGGTGGGTGAACCCCCACAAGCTCTGAGCACCCGGCCTGCCCCCGCCCCCCTGTCCTCCTGCCCACGTGCTCCGCTTCCACCCCACAGCTCCTGCCCCACCTCAGTAGAACTTTGGGACCATAGGCTTCCGCCTTATATTCCCCAGCCCCCTGGCTCAGGCCAGCCCCCTGCCCCCCAACGCAGCTGCACAGCTCGGAACCCGGCTACATTCCTCAACCGCTCTTGCCAAGGCCCCAGGCCTGGCCCGAACTGGCGGGTGGGCCTCCTGACCTGAGCCACCCAGCCCTCTTCACTCCAGACCCAACTGGCCTGGGGCTCCCTGGCCCAAGACAGGAGAGAGGGACGATGAAAGGGGCAGTGGGCCGGACCCGGGCCGTGGGAACCCCACAATTGGCTGTGGGGCCGAGGGCACACTCCCCACCCTCAGAACTCTGGGTAAGGAGGTGACCACATCCCTGTGAGTACTTGGTCCCCTAAAGAGATGCAAAATTTTCAAATCAGCATTAGCTCCAAAGCATCAAATATAGTACTTTATAGGAAGAAATTGCTCAATAAATGCCATGAACTGACTGTAATTTAGTGAGGCAATTTAATATACCACTAAAAAATATGGGCTCTGAAGTCAAGCAAACTTGGCTTTAAATTCTGACCCCATCACTTATAACCTGCACCTTGGCAGTGCTGTGCTGGTAAATGTTTAATAACTGGTTTTCAGGGAGCTGGAGGGAAAGAATCCTGGTTTGTAGCATTTGTCCATTTCAAGTTACCAAAACAAAGTCACTGGAGTTGGAAAGAGATAAGCACAATTGCCTCTCAAGCCAGTCAGAGCCGGCTCCAAGCACCAGTGGATCTTGGGAAAGTTACACAAATTCTCTAATCCTGAGATTCATTAATTATAAAACAGGGAAAATAATAGTACTTAACCTCATTGTGTTATTGAAAGGATTAATTGAAATACTACATGCAAAACCTTTATCACAGTGCCTGTCACTTATCATACTTATTATGCATTCCAACAATGTTAAGTTCTTCTATTATTAAGTGGTATGAAGGCCAATGTCACCAAAGGTTGTTTTTTAAAAATCATTCTTTAAAAAGAACTTTTGACTATCTCTATACATTTTTATTAAGTAGGATTCTTCAGTAAATATCTCCAAAATTTCTAAACATTAAGACAAGAAAGTAAGACAGCACCATGGAATTAGCCAGAGAGAATATGACTATATTCAGCATATTGGCATTAAAAATGAATTCAACCACAACAGTTCATGGTTAAAGGGGATTTAAATCTCAGGGCAAAGGCACATTTCACTCTGAGTTCTATGTCCTCAGCAAAACTGGCTTTGATGCACTAGAATTATTTTTTCTTCCCCTTCTTTGCTCTCAGTCACAGACTGAATGTAGCAATACGGATGGTACAACTGAGAAGGCACAACAATTTGTTTCAATTTGAAACCTAAAATTCCATAATATGATCGTCTTGACTGCAAAGTACAATCCCAATGGTTTCAAAATATATACAAAGGGAATATTGTAAGAATACAAAATGAACATTTGTTGTCCTATGAGAAAGCAAAAGTTGCATTTGTTCATTTTCTCTTAGAGTCCTTACTTTTTACTGGCAGTATCACCCTCACCTGGTGGTTTATGCTCACTGGCTCTGTACCCTGGTCTCCCAGACCCGCTTTCCCCAGCTCTGATCCACGGTCTTGCTCTGCTTTAGGCCTCACCCCTCCGAGAAGCTCGGAGAATGATCTCGGAAATGTCCCAAGCACAGGGATGAGCCTCATTATGAACCCAGATCCCCCACCTGGCAATCAAGGGGAGAAACAACACATCAATCCTTGTATTCAGCTTGCTTTTATTAGCAATGCTGCAGAGTAGAGTCTGAAACCAGGACAATTTTATTTTATTTACCCGTGGCACAATGTCAGTAGCTTAAACAATAGATATGGCCTAGAAAGAATGATGCCACCACCTTACCCGTGGGACCAAGGGTTTAGAAGAAAAGCATATTTACTGCATTAAGAGGAAAACCTAACAAATAAGGGTTAATCGCTGTTTAAAGGTAGGGGAGAGATGATCGTAGAAAAGCAACACTCTGACATGTTTCCTCTAGAGACTTCAGGCAATAAGGTAATACCTTGTGAAAAGGGATTTCATCTGGTCCCCTCAAAGAAAAAACCAATGCTTTCTGAAAATAGTTTCTTCTAACCATGGATGGTGTTATTTATGAATACTTAACCTGCATAACAACACTCTCAAGTTGCTCCGTAAAGAAAAACTTCACCAGCTAAAGAAAAGTGTTCAAGGACAGCAAGAAGCCCAAACCCCAAAAGGCACTGTGAAAGTTGCCCTTTCTCTGAAAAGTATAGTCTCAGCCACCCTTCTCCAGACACCTCCTTTACTTTTATAGTCCTTTGTAGTCTCAGACACTTCCCCAGGACTCCCCCAAACCTCAAAGGGGCATGCAGGGCTTTTCTAAGACGCCCCTAATTATGGCTTGAAGAAACAATTTGTGCTGCTTGCTTTTGTTATTTCAGTCCTCTTTCTGTTGTCAAGAAATAAAATACATCCGTCACTTTTATTAACCACACGAAGCCAGCCAGGGTTCTCTGAAGCCACATGATCGTGCTAGCGCTCATGTCATTTAGCATTCTAGAAGTCAGATCTGAAACTCTGGCACCCAAATATCAATATTTGAACATTCCGCTTCCAGACTAGACATAAATCCTCCATATCCACGCTCAGCAGGGCGCTAAATCTGGGACTGCTGTTTTTGGCAAGGAGAGAACAAAATCGGGACACCTCAGCCCTATCTTAATTTTGCCTTCCGCAGAGACAGACCCTCATTTGAAAGCACCTCGTCGGCCAGAGGGCATGTGTCTTGATCATTGCTGAAATGTATATTTCCTTACCGAGAGACAAAGGACGTGGTTTTTACTCCCAAGCCCTTTGCTACTTAAATAAAGTTATTGGCTGCCTAATGAATGTTAGCTGCAGCACTCCCTGTGGTCAGGGGGGCTGTTGTTTAATGAATTGCTTAATGTGCTTGATTACTGTTACAATGTTGAATGAGGAAACGGCAAGAGAGATTTGAAAGATTCACTGGAGGATATGATGAAAATGAATTGGATCAATAGGAACTTTTTGCTCATCTCTGAACAGCACATTATGAGCTGGATTGTTAGAGTTGGGGGATAATGCAATTCTGTGGCCTGTTGTCTTTTTATAATTCACAAATATAAATCTCTTTCGACAGTGAGTTTTCGGCCTGGCCTTCCTGGAGTTATAAATGATCCCCAGACTCCAACCCTGGTTACTTACACGGACAGATAAATTAATTAGGAAAACTTTTATACCAATTACTTTATGCCCTTGGCTTTCATATGTTTCTGAAGAGCAGCAGCTAATTAAAGATATGATTCATAATTACTGGTCGATCGAGTAGTTGAGTAATGGAATCAGGAACCGTTCCAAAGAAAATTATCCATCACATCATTACTAATTGTTACATAATACATAAGGATGTAGAATTCAAATAAAAAATTACTCACTTTGAAAGGTTCATTCAATATTTTTAAATTTAACAATTATAAACAAGAAATCAGTTATTGCAATTCTGAAGCATGTAGTTGTTGTCTTTTTTTTTTAAGGAAATATTTCTGCTGTATGAATTCAAAAAAACAAATGCCCAAGTGACCTCAAGGTTTGTAATCAATGGGCTCTTTCTCTTTCCTGTGAAAAGTTCAGACTAGAGGAGGAAATAGACAAAATGCCTTGTCTTTTCATCTAGCCCCACCCTTAAGAGTAAGGCAGTGAGCCCGAACCTGAGGGGCTATTAAGGACCACCCATTGACATGCATTGGATTAGAAAAGTTCCCAGGCTCAGAAAGCCTAAGAATGTTAATACTTGGAGAACACTGAAATCTCCGCAGAGACAGTTGCCAAAGATTGTGTCTATCCCAGATCTATCCTAGCTTAGGGTAATTGTGGGCCATTGTTTGAAGGAAACACAGGACCAGAGAGGTGGAGATAATCTCATACGGAGGAGACCTCTGTGAGGAGGGACTGAGGGGGGGACCCTAGCACGGGCTGGGCTTGCGCCTGGTGGAATGAGAGCCCCCCATCTGTGTGCAGTCTATCAGTAGGGAGCTCCTGATTTACCTAAGCTCACCTTCCAAGCAACCTGAGTGGCTGCCTCGGAAACTCCCCTTCCCTTTTCTCTCCCTTTAACATGTCCCTGCCTCTTCCCTCTCTATTCTAATCCTTAACTCCTACCCCACCGATGATCCAGGGTAACGAGTAGTGACAGGACAGAAGACAGACAAGACGAGACTAAGAGAAATAACCAATAAAGGTGCAGGGCCACTCCTTCCATCTGCCAGTGCTCAGCTGGTTGCAGTCTTGTTAGAGATTCCCTAGTTCCAGTCCCATCTCCTCCCCCTGCCTAGATCCTCTGATTAAATATCTAGGGCACAAATAAAGATAGTCTATGTTTTCATCTACTCAAGAAACATTTTGTGCCAGGCACTGTACAAGGTCCTGGAGAGAAAGACAAGAGGTATCATCACTGCCATCAAATCTCTCCACCTCCCAGAGCAGCAAATGTGAGAAGTGCAGTGATTGGGGGCCCCAGGGTCCAGGTAGAGAACAGGAAGAGACAGAGTTCTAGGCTCTAAAGAACTTCAGCTAAAAAGATTGCACTGGTAAGACAAGATTATAAAAGTCAGAGGAGACTTCACTACATTATTGAAGACTCCTTGGAGAAAATTGACTTTAATTTGAATTTGAATATTGGGAAAAACATGTTGGAGGCAAGTGTCTCCTCTCTAAGAGCTAAAGTGCATGAAGTGCCATAGGTGTTGTCTTGGTTTGCTCAGGCTGCTATAACAAAGTACCTAAGACTCTTTGGCTTAAATGACAGAAAGTGATTGTCTCATAGTCATGGAGGCTAGAAGTCTGAAACCAAAAGTGTGGGCAGGGCCGTGCTTCTAAAAGGGGAGAATCCGTCCCATGCTTCCCCTTGGCTTCTGGTGGGGGCCGGCAATCTATGATGTTCCTTGGCATTGTCTGCCTCCATCACATGGCCACCTCCCTCTCCTCTGTCTCTCTGTGTCCAACTGTCTTATATTAAGGACACCACTTATTTTGGATCAGGGCCCACCCAGGTCCAGTATGGCTTCATCTTAACTAATAACATCTTCAAAGATCCCAAGATCCTATTTACAAATAAGTTCACATTCACAGGATTAAGATTTGAACACGTCTTTTGGGAGGACACAATTCATTCCATAACAGACTGGTTAGGCAGAGGAAACCTAGAGAAGAAGCAGCAGATCAATATGGCTGAAGAGAGTGAGCAGATTGCTCCAAAGCAGAAGGCAGAGCCCAACTGGAAAGTGTGAAGAGCCATAAGCATTTGTAGTCACAAAGAGTTTAGGAGCCACTATTTGGCCGAAAGCCACTGAATTTTAGTTGTGAGGTAGAGCTGGGAGAATGTCAGCTGATCCACAGAAGAGGCATTGAAGGTAACCTTGGGCTATGCTCCTGCAGAGGGAAGACGATGCAAGCGGGAATGTGAGTAAATACCGACTTTGGGAAGGTTAGTGTGTATATTTTTTCTACAGGAAGGCAAATGCAAATAACATGGATCTGATCTTCAATTAGAAGAGCACTTCATGTTTTTCCTCAGGGTGGGTCCCATTTGTGGTACGAGTATTTAAGAGTTGGTCAGTAGCTGGAGTCGCAGATCTCCAGCGATTTAACTACAATCTCCTTCACCGAAAGGGAAAGGGACTCCTTAGAAAGCAATTACCTCATCGCAAGAGCTAACATTTCACTCACTTGAAGAGAAGACGCTCTCTGTTTTGAGACTAGAGATTTGACCAAGCAGCTTCAGTTGTCTTTGTGTCAGTTTTCAAAGCGTCATGCCTTGGCAAGAGCAGCAAGAATCAAACGCTAAAAAAAGAAAAAGATTTCAGACACACCACCTGCTGAGCTTTCCCAATTTAACAAACGTATGTGAGGTCTGGAGAGAGCAAATGAGTGCTTTTTGGAAATTGGATCAACCTTCTACTCAATTGGTGCAGTTGCCAAAGGCAAGAATTCCTAATGTTCCCCCAGAGGATGTGAGGTGCACCTGCATGGTCCATCAAGGTGAATTTAATCAAATTCATACAGGCAGTGGTTACAGGATGCAAGAAATGGGGCTGTCAAGTGGGTGTCTTCTGGTCACATGCAACTCCTCAGCAGGCTGTCTATTTGGAAAATGGAATTCCGTGGACATTAGAAACACTTTCCTTAAATTTCAACATGGGACCCAAAATCAAAGAATACCCACCTCCAGACTAAACCATTTTAAATAGTAATAAAAGTGAGGCAACTACAGATCACTGTGTAAATCCACTAAAAGTCAGTGTTTTATGAGCCAGAAGAAACCTCAGGAAGCCTCCTCATTCCACACCCGCCCTCCTCTCTCCCTCCACCCGGTGAAAGCACAGACTATTAAGATAGATGGATATCTAGCAGATTTAATTAGTATTCCCTCTACTGTGCTCTATGTAAATGAGAAAAGTTGTTCCCAGATTGTGCTTTCTGAAGGAACAGATCCCCAGCTCTCAGTGATATTCACTCAAGGAGTATACATGTGCGCAGTGAAACACCGGGTGGGAGGGGGCAATCTGCTGCCAGAATTCACGCTCAGTGTTCTTGTGGTTCCTCAGCCTTGACCCGTCTCCCAAGACCCCAGTCCTCCCACCCAAGCTCCAATGAAACGAGGCAGGTGGAGGAAATGGTCAACAGAACGGAGGAACTTCAATAAAGTGGGCTATTGCAGGTCCCAGGGTCTGCGCGTGTGTTATATGGGGAGGAAAGCCAGGCACGTGCTTGAAACCATGGACCAGGTCTCCTCCTCACTTTACGTAGTGGTGCGGCGCATCACCTCTCAAGCTACTGACATTTGGCCACCAACCCAGGCCAGATGCTGAAGCCCGAGTTTTATATTCAGATCTCTGTTTGGCATTCTCAGATCTCTGTGAAAGATGGCAGTTACAGTAACGGGAAATATTTTCATGACTGTTTCAAGGACAATTTCTCCAAGAAAAATTATGTTAGGTCTAGGCTTGGCAAAATTTCATTTTATGCATTTTTTTTAAAAATTGGCATTCTCTTTTGGTGGGGACTAGGAACTCAAGCAGTATTTCTAAGGCTCCCGGTGGCGGCCACTCTCTCAGGAGTAATGATAATGCCTGAACCCTGAGCCAAGGAGGTAAATCACAGGGGAAGTCAGCTTGGCTTTGTTAGAACCAATGTCATTCAGTTGTCGACATCTGAGGTATGTTGCTGAGAGCCTAACTACCCAGCCAAAAGGCAGAAGCCTAATTGTTTTCGCCTTCTCTGCACCTATCTTGCTGTGGGGTCTAAGCTAATTATTTTACCCTCCCCATTGTGGTATGCTCCAATGCAAAAAAAGTAGCCGGTATTTAATCGAATTACCATTTAGCACTCTCTTCTTTAAACAATTTTCTGACTCAGAAAAATGTGTATAGCCTGTTGTTTTCAGTCAGATTCTCCCAATGTGGACTCTCATTAGCATTACATTAGGCTCTTTGTAAAATAATATTTTGGGCCTGTAGTACATCTACTAACTACTTCTGTTCAATAAATAAATGAATTATAAAATTGAGCAGGCTTGACTATTAAGCAGAATTGGCATTTTTATCTCTGACCACTGAACCTGCGGGATCTCTGATCTTGGCTGCAAACCACTCTAGGGTATGGTCACTTAGCAACAAAGACACAGAAGTATGGAGGAGCCACAAAGAGTTGAAGAGAACTTGTGATGGTGGATACTGGTACCTGCTCAACAGTAAATTCTCAGAATTCTTGATTCTCTAAGTCCTCTCCATTTTACCTGCAGTGGTATCATATTGAAGGACTTTTTTTTTTCCTTTTTATGTCACTTTTCAGCAGGAAAATATTCATTCAATGTTCCCTTTAAATTTTTTAACCTTTGTGGAATATCAAACTTGACTGAAAGGAAACACACACCTTTCACGGGAATTTGGAAAGTCTTCACTGAGGGTGTTCTCTCAATTCTTTGCTCTGAATACCATCTTTATGTTGACAACTTCTCCTCTGAACTCCAGACATGCATATTCAACATCGTATTCAACATCTTCTCTTACATTTCTAATGCACATTACAAATTTAAGATATCTAAAATTAATTCCTTATTTCATCCCTTCCCAATCTGTTTTACTCATTATTTTTTTCATCTCCATAAATGGAAAATCCATCCTTCTGTTTAGGCCAAAACCTGGAACTACCTTTGACTCTCGTCTTTTTATATCACAGTTTACATCTAACCCATCAGCAAATCTTTTTGGCTCGACTTTCAATATGTATCCAGAATCCAACCACTTCTCCACCTCCACTCATGTCATCTGATCTACCCATCATCAGTTCTCACCTTGACAATAACAACAGCCTCCTAACTGGTACCCCTCTTTGTACTCTTGCCCCTCAAAGCCTTTTCTCAACACAGCAGCCATAAATATTCTATTAAACATAAAGTCATCTGTTACTCTTCTCTAAAATATTCCATTGACTTTCTATATCTCTCAGAGAGAAAGCCAAAATCCTCACAGCACCGAGAAGACACAATGATTTGCTACCCAGCACCTTCTCAGTCACATTTCTTGTCTCTCATGCCTCTATTCCTTCCACCTCCCTCTTTCCCTCCTTCCCTCTTCACACACTGGCCTCCTTGCTATTCCTCAAACACATACACATGTCTCTCCTAAGGGCCTTTGCAATGGCTGTATCCTTTGCTTGGAATATTCTTCTCCACTGATAGCCACATGGCTTACTTCCTCACCTCTTTCAAATCTTTGCTCAATATCACCTACCTTGACGAACTTATCTAAATTGTAGCCCCTGTCACCTTGCTGCCCCTTAAATCATGCATTCTTTGCTCTGTTTATTTTACCTTAATCCTTATCACTTTCCAAAATACTATAAAATACTTATTTTTCTTGTTTATTATTTACTGTCTGTTCCCCACTATGTGAGTCTACTTGGGAAGAAAAATCCTAGATTTTTGTTCTACATTTTCACTGCTGTAACCCCAGAATTTAAAACAATTCCTAACACATGCTAGTTTCTTGATATATATTTGATGAACAAAAGAATGTCTTTTTCTTTTGAAGTCATTTGCTTAACAATGAAAATATTGAGTCTGCTAACCCCAAAGAGTCTAAAGTAGTCTGTCAGAAGTAGCAGCCATGTCTGTACCAAAAAAGTCTGATATCCATGTGGATTTTAGGAATTACACTAAAATGTTTTCTTTCTTGTATCTTTCATTAAGCATTATAAACCTCCCTATTGACACATTTTAACAGAGGAGTAGGGAGGTGAGAATTAGAGGATATGATTACAATTTTAAAACATATTTAAAGACAGAAAATTCCCCCCAAATAAAATATTCTACATTCCTTTACTATCTAAATAATATTAATAAAGAAGGAGTCGTATAGTATAGAAGAAAAGAAATTTCTTTTCAGAGCTCTGTTATTAATAGTAACTATTCTTGAGGAGCTCGATGTATATATGAGTAAGAATACCAAATAATATTTAATCCTTATGGTGAAAGTTGAAGTATAGAGGGGTGATAATAGTAACACCCAGTTCCCCTCTGAGTTCTAAGCTAACCAGCAGATAGATTGATAATATTGACAGATGAGGAGGAATGTCAGTTTTATTGTTAGTAAAAAATACAGAGGAGAGTGTGGCTTAAACTGCCCCTCAATCAAACTTCCTTCTAATCCCATCCCCTACCTCCCCAAGCCAAGACATTAACAATATCCTCTTAAGAAAGAGCCTAGACTTGCAGAATAGATCATTGTTACCTGGCCAAGTAAAATAAAAAACATTGCTGAGCACGTATAGTGGAGACAGAGAGGAATGAACCTACAGAGCTTCCCAGAAGGCAGACCTTGACCTGAGCAAGGTGTGTTTATCACATGGGCAGGAGCATAGCAGAACATACTCCCTCTGGGACAGGCATACTTGTAAGAGACAGAAAGAAAAGCCTGAGTCACAGATGCCCAGATCCTTCTCCCAACCTCACCAATTGTCTTCGTTTCCCAGCTGCTATGACAAATATCATATAATGTGTTGGCTTAAAAAATGGGAATTTATTAGCTTATGGTTTCAGAGGCTGGAGAGCTTGTTTCTTCCTGGCGTCAGTAGCATTCTGGTGGGCTGGCAAGCCTTAGGGTTCCTTGATTTCTCATCACATGGAAACGTCCTTTCTTTCCTCTTTCAGGTTCCATTGACTTGCAGCTTCTACTTCTCCACATGGCTTTTTCTTCATAAAGCAATAGGATTGAGGCCCAACCTCATTCATTGGGGCCACACCTTAACTAAAAATAACATCTTCAAAAGGTCCTATTTACAATGGGTTCACAGCCACAGGAATGGATTAAGAACATGCCCCTTCCTGGCGGGGGTGGGGGGAGCATAATTCAACCTACCACACCAATCAAATAAAGCACTCCTATTCTATGGAATAGACATTTGTGACAACAGAGTACAGATGGGAATCCTTTTCTTCTCAGTAACCTGAGATCATTGGGAAATTTTTCTGCCTACAGAGCAAGGTAATTGAAGGAAATTAAAGGCAACCTATTCCTGTACATTTCTTGTCTCTTTCAAACCAAAGGACTTTGAACTGGCTTCATCTTACTTTTAAGATCCTCAAGTCCAAATAGTATGTTTTCTACAACCCTCACTTATACAGCAGGGATACACATCACTCATTCAGATTTGATATAGCCTATGTTTCTATCATCATCTCTACCATCAAACCAATCCTCCAGAACCATCTTTTTGCTTTTGCTGCTTGCTTCAAGAAAACGTACATTCTGGGAGTTGCAGATGAAATATCACAACATTTGTTGTCATTGTAAAAGATCATTTAATATTCCGTGGGCACATGCCATATGTTTTGAAGGAAGATGATAAGTACTGTTTTGTCACTTTTTCTTGGCAAAATGCAAAATGGAGTGAAAACAAAGACACTTTCCATACATGAGGCTTTAAGAAAATATTGGAAAAAATATTGCAAACCAAGTTACAATGTGCCACTTCTGAATTTTATTGGTTAGAAAAGAAGTTCACAGTTATCCTCTTACCACTTTTCAATAGAGAGTTGTTAGCATACAGCCTTGGCCAAGATGGCGCTACATCTTATGGAAATATTGTGGTCTGCTCAATGAATGAATAAGGACCTGTTTTTCCAACTTATGATGAATTCAGCATGAAGTTATTTTCTTGCATAAAAACAACTATCCTCCTAGACTTACACTAGGGAGTGAATTGTGACAATGTGACACATAGGCAAGTGCTCTGCAATGGGATTAAGTTTCACACCATAGAATTAAATGCTTTAAAATAGCACAGTTAATATCCAGAGGAATAATAAAGAGAAACACCAAGTAACATATAATCACAGTATCATACTAGATAGAAAATCAATGGGGAAAGCTAGGTAACCATTCTACAATAGATTGTTCACATTGTGGCAATAATGCATGGAATTCTATAATGTATAGAGACACTACGATTTAAATTTTCTAGGCACCATCACAAAAAAACTATCATATGGCTGGAATTAAAGAAAAGCTTAAATAAAACATCTCAGAAATATGGTGTGTTGCATATTGCAAGTGCTTTAAGCAACACCACAACTGCACAAATCCTTATGTTCAGGCAAACTATGCAGGTATTGTCAATCAGATGAGAATCGGGATACTATACTTAAAGGATTAAGACCAACTTCAGGTCATTGCGTTGTTATTCGTTTCTAAAATACCCATTTGACTAAAAGCTGTGATTCGTAATTACATAATTCTAAGTATTCAATGCTGAGTGAGTGTGCCCAGCACTCTTGAAGCATTTTCAGTGTGCAACAATTTCAGGAAGCAACAACACCGAAGAGGGTATTTTAGACCTTTATGATTGATGTGCAACAGTAGTTTTCTCCACAAAGTGGCACATTGCATAACTTGAGTGCAATGAACTTGTTTGCCTTGGCTTTTACAACTATAAAATGGGCTTAGATCTAATGAAACTTCCATCTCAGTATGAACTTGCCCTTATTTCGAAAGAGAACATTTCGTAAATGGGGCTGTCATCAGAAAGAAAGGTATGAATGAAAGATTATTCTTAAATGAGTACCTGAAACTAGAACAAACTCTAGTTAGCCATATGTTTCCTACCATATCCAGCTAAGTAGCTGCCCTGTAGAGCTACACTTTCTATTCTTCGGGCAAAGCCTGTGTGGCAGGCCTCGGAGAGAGTCAAGTTTATTGTGCCAAGTGAGTCTGTGAGGAGCCTCGGCCCCATAGCTCCTTAAAATGTGTTCTGTTTCTCTGGGTAGCATAATTAGCTAAAAATACAATGCCAGGGGCGGGGGGTGGGCAATAAAAGGAAAAAAACGTGTCTAAACAATACAAAAATAATCATTTGCTTTAATTTTTCCAAACATCAAATGAAAATTGGCAAATTATCAAAAGATACCCAGGCACTGAGATTTTAATTTTATCCCCAGCAATTTGAGAACCTTACTAAATAGCCTGGAAAAGGCATACTGACTAAATGGTTTTTATTTCTACCATAGGCATTCCACTGGCTGTCCCGGCCAGAGCTGACTTCTTACAAGTCGCTTTGCCAGACGTAACAGAGACAGGCGCAATCACTGTGATTAGCATTATGTGAGGAATAAACAGTCTGTGGCTGAAGCAGCAGACTCCAAATAGCTTTCTAACCTAGGTATGACCAAGGCATGTAATATATCCAGTAATTTGCTCAATTACATATGTAGTAATTTTCCCTCATATTCATCATGACCCTTGCAGTTTCAGAACATGTATGTCTAAATATTATCAATTGTAATTTTTGTGCATTATAGCTTGCAGCATATTGTATCTGGTGGAATGCATCTCATTGAATTTTTTATAAGTTGGAAAGCCGTGCATCTTGCTTTCTTTTTTGCCTATTATTTTTGGAAATCAAGAGAAAGAAAACAATAAAAAGAAAATAGTACATTTTCCAGATACTAATTAATTTATTAGTGGTTATTTATAAGAAACAGATTTAATGTATTCACCTGTAGGTGTTCACACACACACACACACATTATCAATATTATATTTGTTATATTTTATAGCATATAAGGACATTCACATAAATAAGCATATATAGAATATTTGCCTCAATTCAAGAGAATTGTATCTAATCCAAAGAGCATTTTGACATGCTCAAATTTGCATTTATTTTTCAGTATCTTCAACAATGTTTGATAACTCATGCCATTAAATAGCTCTTTATTAACTATTAGCTGACCTGAAAGATCATTTATAAAAGAAAAATCTAAAAGTCACTCCAGGAAATCCACTCCATTGAGTTAGAATCAAATATATACCACTCAATTATACCTATATTTGCATTTTCATCCTTTGCAAAGGGTGCATGGTGATCAAAGCAGTTGTTATGCTGATAATAGATCAAATTTGGAGTTATGATTTAAATAAAAAGAAAAGATTCTGACTTATTTTTAAAACTTAATAAAGTTGATTTTTAATAAGAAAAACTGGACTTTGAACATATTAGATAAGAAACATGTTGGACAATATAAACTAAATAAATTAGCAATTTTCTTGTAAATTTATAAAAATAATTGATTCACATATTAATCTTTAATATTTTGGTAGAGAAGTAGAACAAGTTGAAATTTAAAAAGGCTTTTCTGAAGTATGCTTCATTTCAAATCTCTTGGCAGAAAGTGGATTGAAAATGTTCTTCTACTCACAAAAAGATTTTGAATGGAATTGGCCAGCTTGAAGAATCCATCCCAGGAGAATGCAATATCGCTGGCATATATCATCCTTCCAGTGACTTCCCAATATTCATTGTCTAAATTCAAAAGGATAATTCCATGAACATTTAGCAAAAATTTAGGGTATATCCCCAATAGTCTTTGAAACCCAATCCTACCACCTCCACCGTTATTTAGCAAGATTCAAATCTGTAGATTAACATGGAAGTTTTAAAAACATTCATTAGTCTGGGGTTTTTGTAATTCAATTGAGAGCATAAAAATATGATGACTTTTTGTATTAGTCAGCCAAAGGGGTGCTGATTAAAATATCGGAAATCAGATGGCTTTTATAAAGGGTATTTATTTGGGATAGAAGCTTACAGTTACCAGTCCATAAAGCATAAGTTACTCACCAAAATCTGTTGCCACATGTTGGAGCAACATGGCTACCAACATTTAACCTTCCTCTTCATCTTAAAGCTCTGTGGTCCCAGCTTCTACCAATATCAGCTATAGGCCATCAGGTTCTCTAG
>JAQZBX010025994.1:0-29199 GCA_029593785.1 Cabassous unicinctus | reverse complement strand
TGCTTATCTCCCCCTTGCTGTGAGGTCCTGCTGCATCAGCCCACCGCGCCGCGCGGGCTTGCCTGCTCTCACAAGGAGGCCCCGGGAAGCAGCGAACCCAGGGCCTCCCATATGGTAAACGGGAGCTCTATCGATTGAGCCACACCCGCTTCCTGCTGTGAGGTCTTGCTGCATCAGCCTACCGCGCTGCGTGGGCCAGCCGGCCTGCCCTCACAAGGAGGCCCCGGGAAGCAGCGAACCCGGGGCCTCCCATATGGTAAATGGGAGCTCTATCCATTGAGCCACACCCGCTTCCCTGCAATTACATTTTAATTAGAATGCAGTTCTTGGGGTTGTAAAGACAAGTGTGTTAATCCACTGGAGGAATCATTTACTGTCAGGTGTAATCATAAAAGGGCATTTGTGATTTTGAACTCGATCATTGGAAGGAATAAGCTTCTCTTTTCATTTTATTTTTTTAATCAAATGAACACTTAGGCCCAGATATGGGTTGTTTAAGAATTGCATACATTATAAAATTAATATAATAGCATCTCTTGAAATGATCATTCTTCAGTGTTCAGTGGTAAAACAGTTGATTCTTTCATTTTTTTCAGCTTATAGTGCAATGGTTTTATAAAAAGAATGCATGGCTGTTGGCCTAAAAAAGCATCCATGTGGCTATAAAGTAGCAAATAACAAGGATTACAACTTTGCCTTTGCATTTTGCTTTACAGTTTTACCAAGAACTTCACAACAACCCTAGGAGATAGACCTGGCAGACATTGTTATTTTCATAATCTGTAGGTGTCCCTGAGACTCAGAAAGGTTAAATAACTTGTGATGGTCACGTCAGTGGAAATAGGTCTAAACGGATCTGCCTCTTAGCCCCGTGTTCTCATCTCCCCGTCACACTAACCAAGAACGAAAGCTATCATCAGACCTCAGCCTTATCTTATACTGCAAGGGCTTTTGTATAAGATTAAACTAAAAAAATGATACTTACCATGTATAATTTATGTATTATATAAAAAGTTATATTTCACCTAAGAAGATGAAATCGGTTCTCATATGATGGAGTAGCTAGGACCATAAAAAAGTATGCTCAAAGTGAATTATGGATGTGTTGGCCAAATTATATAATACAAGAACCATAAAATATTGTTAACTAGTGAAAAGGATGATAAACTCAGGACCAACTGGTGTGATGTTCAGCTTATTGAAGCATTAAAACCAAGAGAAGATTTTGGCCAAAGTTCCCATTAAAACACACACATTCCAATGGGATCTTCAATCTTTTTTCCTAAAGAGAAATGTCATTTCAGTTTTCTTAAAGTTGTAAGATCATTGATGGCTCTGAGGAGATGTTTGGGACTTTGAACTTCCAGGTTAGCACAGGGAGGAGGTTTGTAACTATTAATATTTTCTGAGATGCCCAGCAAAATGTAGAGATGGGGAGAGAAGGAAACTACTTAACTGGCTTCCAGCATATGAGGCATATGTATAGGTGTATGTATATATACATTTTTCCAGACTTCTTGTTGCCCCACATCTTTGTTTGGCTTGTTTTTCCTTACCCTTTTGAACAAACCTTTATGAATATGTCATTTTTTCCCTATAAATTCAGATATTTTCACATGATAAAAATCACTACCATTGAGATTTTACTATAGGACCATATAGACTACAAAATGCTGTAGTATGCATTTTATACACCTTGTATTATTTAATCTTCATAGTGTCCCTATAGGGTAGGTACTATTTAATCATTCTTTAGATGAAGAAATAGACTTAAAACTACCCAGCAAGAAAGTGGCAATTGGTTTTGAATCAAGATCCTTCTCTTTTCCAAGTCAATGATCTTCTCATCATGCAACACAGCTTGCCCACTCATCCAGCAAATATTGTTTTATTGCCCAATAATGATGCTTTATATGTATTATCACATTTAGTTCTTATTCCTTTAAGCTAGGTACTATTATTATCCCCAGTTTTTCAGGTGAGTAAAGCTGACTTTCCCTGGATCTTATCCATCTAATACTAACCCTCCCAAATTAAACCTTAGAGTAATCAGCCTTTAGCTTGAATTGCACATTGATTTGCTCCCCTCATCTTTTCTCCTTTGGAGCTTCTCAGTTCATCCCTATTTTTTTTATCTGCTTTCTATGGGAAATTTTATAATTTCTATCACTTTTTACCTGTAAAAAGTTGTAAAACTTTGCAACCAAAGTTCTTTTTCCTGTTCTTTAACTCCTCCCCTCCATTCTTTTGAGTTCTTGGGTGACTGCTACACAACTGGGTTGGGTAAAAGTGCCTCTGCCCGCTTGTTCTAAACTCTTCACTGGACACTCTCAGGCCATTTGACCTTCAGACCTTGCAACTCACTTTTCCTTGCAGGTGAAGGTCCCTCTTCTCTTCTGTCTGCCCGTCAACACTTTGACCTCTTTACCCAGCCTCAGCCTGGTCCACCTCTGCATTCTGCCAGAGCTTCTCTTTCCTTGCATTCATCTAGGAGCTCTTCCAAACTCAAACCTTCCATCCTCTTTCCTCAGTGCACAGTGGGGTAAAACAGGCATTTCATCTCCTAAGCCCCCTCTCTAAATAAGGAACTGATCTGACTTTCTTTTACCCACTACCTTCAAAATCTGTTTTATTTCTAGAGTATATCTTAGATTGTTGCCTGTTCCATTTTTTTCAGTTGCATGAAGGTCCTTTCTCCTTTAGTTTTGCCTGTTTCATTCATTAAAACCCAAGCCTTACTTGGCTTGGGGAATATATTAAGCATCATATTTTAGATTAGAATCTAGAAGAGGCCTTAAGGTGTTTTTTGTTTACTCCCTATCATTGAGATAAGATCTTTGTCAAATCCTTCTTGACAATAGGTATCTACATTTTTCATGAAAATGTATTTCAACAAATGTTTGAGGGCTTTTATATATATCGGGCAGTGTTATACTGATGCAGCAAAGAATTAAGAAGTGGCCCTGGCCTTTCTTAAGAAAAAGACTACAGTTACCTTTGGGGTCCTTTTTAAGAAATTAATTTATTTTTTATTACAGCAATTGTAGGTTTACAGAAAAACATTGCAGAAAGTACATGTCCCTATTCCTGCTATTTTGCATTAGTGTTACAACTGATGAACCAATATTATTATACTTAGTAAGTATAGCCCATAGTTTACATTAGGCATCACTCTTTGAATTGTACAGTTCTATTGATTTTTTAAAAATGTTTTATTCTTGTGACATATATACAACCTAAAATTTCCCATTTTAACCTCTTTCAAGTGTACGATTCACTAGTTTTAATTACATCCACAATGTTGTGCTACAATCACTATCATCCATACCAAGCCTCTGGGGTCCATTTAGTATACAGTGTGTCATTGTATTAAATGGTACCCATGTTATTCTTGTTGTCATTAGTAAAAGCAGATGGATACTTAACATTATCACTTGGCATATTAGTGGTGATTAGTAGCCAGCTGTAAAAATTTGCACCACTTTGCATCTGTTGGCACTTACTTGTTAAAGAAGGATGGCTAGTTTTAGAGAGTATGGTATAGTACATACTTTTTTGATGTCCTCATATATACTGCTGAAGCTACTCAGTGTTTGTAGTTGCTTGTTAGCCTTGTGTTTTTCTTTTGTTTATCCTAGATTAAACAGAGGTAAGTGCTGTTAGAAGAAAAGAAGTGACTGGTTTGTTCCAGGTAGAATCTAAGACCAAATTAAACAAACTTTTATTTTATGACTTGATTACATGTTATATAAAGTGGGTCCACATTTCTGAGTAGACTAGAGCAGTGCATCTCAAACTTGAAAGTGAACATCACCTGGGGATCTAATAATAAATGCTGATTCTGGTTTAATAGGTCTGGGGTGAGGCCTGAGATTCTGCATTTCTAGTAAATATCCATGAGATACTGTTCTCCTGGTGTACAGACCACACTTTGAATAACAAGGGAATAGAGTATTCCTAATTTCTTTTACAATCTGTACTATGTGCTATTAAGGAAAAAGAAGAATTTTGACATGTGCTTAAACTATTAATTTAAAAATATGTTTAAGAAAACCACATGATGCCATAGATTTTTAAATAACATTTGTTTACTCCAACAGGGACTTTGTATATCTCCTAGACCTAAATATAAGAACACAGTTTATATTTTACCTGAATCTTAGAAATGCCTTAATTTGTATAGTCCTACAGCATCAGCAGTTATAGTAATAATATCTATTTTCTATACATTTTATGGCCTTCAATTAAGTCTGTCCATCATGAGCCATTTGCTGGGTGCCTCCACTGTAATTCTCTGTGGCTATAGTGATAAACGATATAGCCTCTTCTCAGTCTGGTGTGGGAGACAGGTAATAGTGAAAAGAAAGTTGCACGTTAAGGTAGAGATAATCACAAGGTGCTTCATGTTTAATACTTCTAAAAGCATAAAGAGTTCATATTGGAGGGGAATCCTATAGACTATTTTTACTTTGAGCCTCAGAAAAACCTTGTGATTTGTATAATCTTATTATTACCCCATTTTACATATGAGGAAACTGTGGCTCAGAGTTTCAAGTTCAGAGTCATAGGGCTGGAAGATGACAGCAAGAGATAGAATCCAATTCTTGGTTCATTTTCTCTGCTTGTGCCATGCTGCCTTTCTGAGTCATCTCCTGATGGGATTACTTGCACGGTGTGTAGTCTTGTGCTCCTTCTATCTAATTCTAGGAATTTGGATGTTCTAAAAATTACATTTTCTAACTTTTCATTTGGGAGCTGATGGCAAAACTTTACCAGTTTAGACTACTTGGGGAAGAAAGTTCATTCTGACTGGTGAAAATCCTGAGTTTTAAAAGCTTTAAAAAGAAACAACCTTTAAGAAAAAGTTGGCCTATTAGAGATTTTTAAGGAAGTTGTTTTAATATAGCTAGGAATAATATGTTCTAAGTATTAAAATAATATGTTCTAAGTATATAAATAGAGTTTTCTAAAGGACTTATGTTACTTGAACACTGTTGTATTATAAGCATTTTATTCTTTGGTAAAATCTGGTTTATATTGTCTTTTTAAAAGATTTTCAATAGCCTGTCTAAATAATTAAAAAATTCAGAATTAGTGAGTACTTTTATGTATTTGATTTCCTGCTTTTACAAAATATGTTCCATCTTCTTAATACAAACTCTTCCCCTAAGTTTAATTGTTGATGGTTCTTTTTCTTTAATTTGGTTTGATTCTTCTCTTAGAAGAGAAAGAAGGAATTAGTAGTTGTCAATAATAATGATAATGCCAACATTTATTGAGCACTTACTCTATGTCAGGCACTATCCATATATAATCTTATTCCTTACAATAAACCTTTTATCATCCATAAGGCCGAAGAAACAGTAACTTGTTCAGGTTTATTTAACTATTAAGGGAGGAACCTGGGATTTGAATGCTGTGGTACTTTGACTTGAAAGTCCATATTTAGGACCTTCAGAACTGTTCTAGATCAGGAAGAAAACACCTAGAAGACACTGAAGGGCTTGACTAAAGGAGAGGGCCTCAAATTATTCCAGACATCAGGCACACTTGTGTGAAGATCAGGCGTAGAGAGCCGAACTCCATGTTCGATGTGTGCTAGGAACTTTCATATATTTTAGCTAATTTAATAATCACACATTAACCCTATGAGGGAGTTATTATTTCCTCAGTATGGAAAGAAAAGAACACTTGATTCTCTAGCTATAGACTCTGTTGACTGCTCCATCCTTTTGGAAACATCTCTGTTGTTCTCCATGAAGTCATTTTCTCTTTTCCTGCTTCTCTGGTTGCTTCTCTTCCATTTCTCCCGTGCTTCCCTTAAGTCAGGGGTTCTTAACCTTTTTTGTTCCACAGACCCCTTTGCCAGTCAGGTGAAAACCACAGACCCCCTTATTAAGTCCACACTATACTGTGTATTATTTAATAAATATATCACACCCGCATCAACACGTCCCCACAAGAATAATATTTTTTTGAATTTTAATTCACGCTTACAGACCCCTTGTTAAGATCCCCTGCCTTAAGTGTTAATGTTATCCAGAGTTCAATCTTTGTTCATTTTATTTTCTCACTCTATATGCTCTTTCACTTGGGACCTCAAATACTTATGTAATTTTCATTGTCAGTGACTCCTCTGTGTTCGCACCCCTGGTCGTTCATCTGCAACTCCCAAAGCTCCTGGATGCCTCCACCTAGGTGTCCCACGAATACTTCAAACACAAGGTGTTTAAAACTCACTTCATCATTTCTTCCCAGATCTGCTCCTCTTCCTTCATATCCTGTCTGGGATAATGATTTCACTATCTATGCAGCCATTCAGCCCAGACATTTTGGTGTAATCTTGAATTTTCTTTTACTCTCACATCCATGTCAGTCACCAAGTATACAGGTTTTACCTTCATAATTTTCATAGCTGCCTTTCCTGCCCATCACCAAGGCAGTGCCCCAAATCCAGGTTTTCATCATCTCTTGCAGTATAGTGGTCTCCAAGTCTCGCTGCCTATCAGAATAACCAGGGGAACTTTGAGATCATACTGCTGGACTCCACCTGCAGAGATTTGAATTTAGTAGATCTGGAGTGGGGTCTGGGAATCTATATTTTTAACAGTTTTCCAGATAATTCTTACTTGGGCAGCCTAGCAAACCACTGACCCACCTATTTTCCCTGCCTCTTGACATATCCCCTTCCCTTTCAGTCCATTCCTCACTTTCCAACATGATATTTTAAAGATTTATTTTATTTATTTATCCCCACCTCCTCCCATTGTTTGTGTTCAGTGTCTGCTCTCTGTGTCCATTCATTGTGTGCTCTCTGTGTCTGCTTGTCTTCTCTTTAGGAGGCACCTGGAACCAAACCCAGGACCTCCCATGTGGAAGAGAGGCGCTCAATCACTTGAACCACCTCCGCTCCCTGCCTTGTTGGGTCTCTCATTGTGTTTCCTCTTTGTGTCTCCTTGTTGGGTCATCTTGTTGCATCAGCTCACTGCACCAGCGAGCTTGCTGTCTTGCTCGTCTTCTCTAGGAGGCACCGGGAACCAAATCCGCGACTACCCATGTGGTAGGCAAGTGCCCAAATGCTTGAGCCATATCCACTTCCCCAACATGGTATTTTAAAAGCCAAAGGTTATCCCCTATTAATTTTTTTTGTAATAAGGTACTGGGGATTGAACCCAGGACCTCATACATGGGAATCAGGTGCTCAACCACTGAGCTACATCCTGCTCCTGATCCCCTATTTTTAACTAAACAAGTATATTCCCATTGTCCACAGGATAAATTCTAGCCTTGTCAGTATGGTTTATAAGACCCTCCCTGGTCTCATCTGACTTATAAATCTCCAAAGTCATTTCCTGTCCTTCCCCTCCGTAAATACCCTCTACTTCAGGCTTGCTTAATTTCCAAAATATGTTTTTATTTTGGCTTCTAAATGATTTATACATGCAGAGCTTTCTGTAAAAAGACAGAGTTTAGATGTCAGCTTTGTGAAGCCTGCCTTGCTGCCTTGTCCCAGCTTTCCTGTCCTACCACTGTGCTTAAGATACTTTAATCACACTGCACAGCACTTGAGTTTTCTTGTCAATCTCCTCCTCTAACAGATTGTGAGCTTTGAGAGGGCAGGGACCACGTAACCTTCCCAAGATCACTTAGCTCAAAATGGTAGCATGTCTGACTTCAAAGTCTGTTCTGTCTATTCCACCATGCTATGTGATCTTAAGAGACAAACCAGATTAAAAATAAGACCTGCTGGTGAAAGGTGTTCAAGTGAAGCCTCATTTCAGGTGGACCAGTTTTTTCCCTCCTCTTTTAAAAAAATTATAATTTACACATAGTGAAATAGACTCTTTAGTGAACAGTTTGCAAGTTTGGTCAAACACACAGAATTGTATAACCATCACATGATCTTTCAGTACAGATAAAACTGTGTGATTGCTAACCAAACTAATGTTTGTAAATAAATAATCCCCCTTAGGTATGAGCTTTATCAATCAACATATTCTTGGTGGAAACTATTTCCCAAAATAGAGTTAACCCTGAAGGATCTAGGAGGTTTAAGATAATGTGTCTTAGAAATTCTCATTACTAAAGTAGTTGTATGTTGCTGAACTTAATTTGCTCTCATAGTTGGCTTTAGGGTTGCTTAAATGGAATTTCAGACTAGCATAGAAAACTCATTATCAGAGGAGACAACCCTTTCTACTTATAGCAAGAAAGACCCAGTGTTAGAAATTTTCTGAATTTAGGTGAAATTTACCTCCTTATAACTTCTTCTCATTGGTTCTAATTCTTTCTTCTGGAAATTGAGAATAAATCTGATCTCTTTCAGTCTCTTAGTGTTTGATGAGACCTCTTTCTCTTCCAGGCTTTGACATCTATAGTCCCTTCCCACCACTCTTGTGTCATGGCTTCTGAAGCATCCATGATCCTGGACCAGGTCTGCCAGATGCAGTACCTGTTAGAATGTGAGACTTGTCTGGTTTGAATATTTCTTGTCCTTTTTACTCAGAGAACTTTTGTAGTTCTCTCATTTTCTTTCCCCTGAAGGAACTTGATTGACAGTCAAAAATGTATTTTAAATTATCATTTGTATCTGTAATTTAGAAAGAAATTGATGGGAATTTTCTCCCTTAAAACTAATTACATGATGACTGGATAGTGCTGGGATAGCCACTGGGATACATGAGGCTCTTGCTACACTTTCTTTGACAAGTCTCTTGACCTCTGAAACTCATTTTTAAGAAAAAAAGATCATCTCTAAATCTAAAATTCTACAGTTCTAAATTAGATAAATGTCTACATGACAAAGTGAATGGTTTAAAAATTGTTAATAAATAGGCCCAAAGTAAAAGCAAAATCATTGATATGAATGAACATTATATTTATTAATAGTATAAAATATAAAAATAAGACAATTTGACAGTTTGACAACAATCCAATTTTATTTGTGCTATTGTTGATCCCCCCAAAAAAGGCTTTTCAGAGAATTCCCAAGAATATTACATAAAACACATTTGAATCTTGGTACTCTTTGATGGCAGTGCCTGACTTAAGTGGTGGCAGGAGGGCTTAGGGTTTTAATTAATTGGGGTTAAATTTATTAGGTGAAAATTTTATCAGTTTTTCTCCTAATAAATTCATAGATTAAGGAATCTCACCCATAACTGTTTAGGGTTAGGGTACTGTCAAGAACGTACTAGAAGTATATCTGCTGTTACTCTAATATGCATAATCTACATTTGGATTCAATGTAACTCAAATGTATAGAGGATTTTAAGTTAGCTTTAAAGTGTATTTATCTAAACATTTGAATTAATGTAAATCTGGAAAAGTCATTATTTTAATGTATGCAGGGGTCACATAAAATACATGAAGCTTTAGTACTCATGGTTTTCCTTTATTTTCAAATCCCAACATTTATTTTTGGTTCAAGATTAGAGGGGACCTGTTAATATTCGTGTATTTTCTTAAGGGAATGGCACCATTGTGATGCACGGGGGCCTTCTATTTAATGGAAGAGCAAACATATAAAAGTGTAGGATATTTGTATCTTGGTAGAAGCACTAAGGAAACTATTGATGCAAATAAATGTAGAAAGACAAATAACTGCAAAGACATAAAAAAAATTGCATGTAAATATTATAGTATGGGAGTTGTTACACTGTGGCTCAAGGGCAGACAATTACTTCAATACCCATAGTAATGGAAATTTTGAGAGTTCTTTTACTCTTGTGAATTGGAAGAGCTAATTTGAGAATGCTGTGGTGTGAAATGTGGTCTGTTATAGGCTAAAAATTTAGGAATTTGTTAAGTGTTTGCTGAGTGAATGCATGCCTCGCATTGTTGAGCAAAGAAGTGAGGCAGGCCATTGTCTTTTCCCCCTGGAGAAAGCAGTGAAGTAAAGGATGATGAACCTTATAGCACACACAGAAGTTAAAAGAAAAACCTAAGGGATCCATTTAGTCTTTGGAATGATGGCATAGTATCAGTTGGAGCTCCTAAAAATGTGGAATCTTCCTAGAAATGGGCCACACTCCAGACCTGCTGAATCAGAACCTACATTTTAACTGTTTCTCCAGGTGATTGTTTTGCTCATTAAAATTGGAGAAGGACTAAGCTAGTTCACCTTCTCTCAGATTTTATAGCTGAAGGAAATGAAGACAGATTGTGCCTGTAAGGTCCTATACCCAGAAGCAGAGCCAGCATTAGAACTCAGCCAGTCTGTTTACAGATAGATCCTAGAATGCTTTCTCTGATACCTCTGTTGTTTATTAACCTCCACATTTTTACTCTGCTTTTGACCTCTGTTACTGTTAACCAAGAACTTTTGTTTTTTTGTGTCAAACTCATGGAAAAAAGTCTCTCTCCTATAGACTGTGGATGAGAATAGGACAGCATAGCATTTCCTTCTCTAGTGACCTGAAGTGGAATGGGGCTTTAGGCTTTAGGGAGTTTGTCTTAAATCTTTTTCTATAATGAGGAAAAATAAAGATCTAAGTAGACAAGCATCCCATGTTCTGTGGGGGAACCTTTGGCATAGAAGGATAATGAGACAATATTAAAGAAAAGTGAGGAATCTTCCTAGAATGACCATAATGGCATAATGCCTTTAACAGAAAGCTGGCCCTGCCATCTCACTAACATCTTGGTTATTCATCGAGAAAAAAATAGACTGATGTTCTCAAGGGAAAAGTTAGAAAATATCTTGAATATGGTGATTACCATTTAAATAAACTATAGAATTGTAATGATCTCCAACTTAATCTCCCCAGATATAACTGTACACTTGTCTGGAGTATCCAGAGATATTCCAAAGAACGGCTTCCATTGCCCCCACATCTCTTCAGTCTACTAATCGTTTGCTGCTTCAGGATTGGACATAGAGAGCAGCTTCCAAACGGCACTGATTACGTTCTTGTGTTTAATATGGAGGTCATATTTCTCCTTAAAATAACTTGTTTTTCTGCCTATGAAATCTTTTCTTAACTTTTCATACCAAGCTTATCTCCTATATTTTTAGCTAGTTTTATTTCTTATCTTTGTTTTCTAGGTTCTCTATAGAATATAGTATATGACATAAGTAATGAAACAGATTTCAAATGCTATTCACAGGAATCAGTCTCATTTCTTTGATTTTTAACTTTGTATTTTTAATTTGAAACATTGTAACTCCTAATAATTTCATTTTAGAAAGAAGGTATTTAATAATCTTATGTTAATTTGTTCTCTCTGTAGATAAACGTGTAGAAAATTGGCCTCTGATGAAATCCCCGTGGCCTACACTGAGTATAAGCACTCTATACCTCCTGTTTGTGTGGCTGGGTCCAAAATGGATGAAGGACCGAGAACCTTTTCAGATGCGCTTAGTGCTCATTCTCTATAATTTTGGGATGGTTTTGCTTAATTTTTTTATCTTCAGAGAGGTAGGTTTTTTAAGGTTACTATATAGTAATTCTCCAGGGTTATGGGCAATTAAAAAATGATAATGTGTAAAACCGTGATTGTAACATTCTACATCAAGATAACTCTTAGCTACTCTAGAAGTAAAAGTAGAAACCAACTCTTAGATATAAGTCATGATAATCAACATTTCTCTTAATATTATAAAGTAGAGTTGATGTCTCAGTCCCAAAGTTACATGTGATTTTTAATTGAGATTTCAGTTACAGAAAAAAATGGCCCACAGTAACTTTCAGAAATTCTGATGCATTCAATGTTTAATGATTTAGCATTTTTGCTATTTAGAACATTGGAAATTTTTTAGAATATACTGCTTTTAAAATAATTGAAGGGTTGTATAGTTGTACTTAGTGTCTTTAATGTTATATCTTATTAAAACATTAACCCAAATGTTATACCTTTTTTTCCAGTTATTTATGGGATCATATAATGCAGGATATAGCTACATCTGCCAGAGTGTAGATTATTCTGATAATGTTAACGAAGTCAGGGTGAGTACATTAAAAATACTGTTAATTAGTAGAAGTAGATTTAATTTTATAGGCCCTTGTATGTGAAACATGTGCTTTAATTTGGAAATGAAATTACTGGATATTTAGAGCCAATAAAGCCATGCTTTTCTTTAAACATACATAATTGAAAATCATTTTCATACCTCTAGTGTGTTCTTTCATTTGATGGGCGAGTGCATATGTATTTGATTTCTACAGTGCAGTCCTTTCTTTTATAAATTTTTAAAGGATGAAAGCTCCACATTCAATGTAAATATATTATTTTACATTTTTGGTCAAGAATAGAAACCCATTTGTTAAAAAAGTCTAAGCAAAAACAAATGCTATATAATATATAATAAATTAAACATGGTAAAATTTGTATAGATATCTCAGTTTGTATTGTATTTGCAGAAAAAGATACCACTAGTAATATAATGTTGTCATATTTTATATTTTAGTCACCTGTATTAGTATAATTATCATTTTACTCAAGTGTAAGAAACAACAAGTTATCCTGAAAATTTTCTTAAGTATTTGTTGAACTCTTCTTGTGTACTGTAGTTCATATTAAAATTATATATAACATGTATAATGCATATATATGGTTGTAACTTCTTTGGGAAAAAAAATAGCTTTCTGGTATGGGGTTTGGACAATATAAATATCAGTATTCATCAAGACCCAAATTGCTTAAATATAATTACCATTCATTTTATGTCTAAAACTTCATTTCCATATTAGAAGACTTATGTGCTGATGAAAAAGCACCCCTTTGGTTGTCGTGTTGGTTTTATTCATTTGGTAAATGTGTGTGGAGCACACTATGTTCAGATGCTGTGAGGGGCACTGGTGACACAGAGGTGAAAAGACAGCCAAAGTCCCTGCCTTCATGGAGCTGGCATTCTAGTAGGAGTGGGAGAGGCAGACAAACAGCATGTAAATAAATGGTTAAGAAGAAATTAAGCCCTGTGATGTGACTGAGAGAGAATGAAGGGGAATACTTCATTTAGATTTGTTGGCTAAAGAAAAAATTTTTCTTCTGGTTACCATATTGCCAGTAACTTCCTAGAGCTTTTACGTTTTTGGTTTGGGGAAGGGGAAAGAGAGAAGAGTTTGAAATCTTGAAAAACCCCTTAGGTGAGACAGTATACTAGTATTTTTAGGATAAAAGTTTTAAAATGCCACTCTGGCAAATTTAAGCCTACACTCCATGCATAAACTTCCAAATCTTTAAAAAGTGAGCTGTTGTGAAAAAAATCTAGGAAGAGAAAGCAGCTGAGATTTGCACGATTGTATTTGAAATCTTCCTTCTTCTCCTTCCCCTTCTTTCTTCCTCTTTATCACCCTCTCCCCCAACCGATCCTTGATCAGAGCAACTCATCCAATTAAAATACTATACAACTGAAGTATCTCTCTAATATAGTATACAAGCTAGGATTTGTAGCTAGTTAATTTATAATTTTGTTTTTCTGGGGAGAAATTCAGGTGTTTTGAAACATCCTCATCTGATATCTAAAGAGATTGTGCTTTTCCATGATTGTTAGTTCTTGGTAAATCAGAAAGCAAAGGATGCATTTTATAGACATATGCATGCTGTCATATTCTCATAATATCCTAATTTCAAATCACAGTCCATTTTTGGCAAAATGCTATATTAATTTTCTAATGTAAGAAAGATTTTATTACCTTACTAATAAAAATTTAAATTACACCCTCACTATCAGAACTTAAACCTATCAAACTCAATTAGCAAACATTACTAGTGGATATTATTTGCCCTGTAATGTGCATGGAATCCCTCCCAAGATTTTCCCATTAAAACCTCCCTAACAAACCAAAATCTTCAATTTGCTGAATGAAAATTAACCAGATACTGCTTAACTAAACCTATAAGTCTAAAGCATGTCAGAAGCTCATTCTTTTTCAACTTTTATGTTACGTTAAGAATGAGGGAGCAGATGTAGCTCGAGCAGTTGAGCGTCTGCCTCCTACATGGGAGGTCCTGGGTTCGGTTCCTGGTGCCTCCTGAAAAAACAAAAGCAAAAAAACAAACAACAAGCAAAATCTAATGAAAAAACAACTCAGGGAAGCCAATATGGCTCAGTGGTTGAGTGCCGGCTTCCCAGATACAAGGTCCTAGGTTTAATCCCAGTAACTCCTGGGAAAAAAAAAAAAAAAAAGCTTGAATAATTCTGGACACCTTCTCCAAACGTGTTTTATTTTATTATTAATATACCTTTTGAAATTAGAAGCTATTATGGATTTAGGTAAGACATATACAATTAGTATATGGTCACTCACAACTGCTAAAACATTAGTACTTTGGAATTTTTCAGGATATTTCATATTATATAAGAATTACAGCAAAATTGTGACACTATCATGAGTTATTCAGTTTCAAAATAGAAATTTAGTTTTTCCAAAAAATAATAATAATATTTATTAGATAAGTAGAATGAATATTTTACTCAGAGAATTTTTTTTTTTTTTAATTCAACTGTTATGTAACCAAGAAGTACCACTTTTCACTTCGGTGTAGCCACTTCAAATATATCTAATGCAGTTTACAAACTAAGGAGAAGAATTTATTATTACAAATAAATTGTGACTGGTTTAGAGGACCAGATGGGGAAATAAGACATCTCTTACCTTCTGGAAAATGTTTACTGTGCCAAAATGGTTATAGTCATTTTATCTAAAGTGCTGATATATTAGTGTAAATCAATATAGTGCTGCCATGAATAACTCACTCAAGTGTTTTCAATCAATTTTGCCATTTCCAACAATATCATTATTTGAACAAATTCAGTAAATAACTTCAACCTGTAAATAACAGACTTAATTTTTCCCTTGGCCTTTCTCTTTAATCTTTGCACACACTTTAAAATTGTATTTTTACTTTTCAAAACCAAATACCAAAACCAAGCCAAACAAACAAAAATGCATGAAGCCCAACAGGTGCAGTTATAAAATGAGAAGGGGATCTTTCAACTCTCAAACATCTGACACTGACTATGACTGACTCTGTATCAAGCCCCTGACAAAGCGGTATAAACAAATTTCAGTTACAGAATGCCTCATTTGTAATTTGTCCATAGGAAGCTTGTCATAGAAAACACTTAACATAAAAAAGTTAAGTTTATTACTGTTACTATAGCATTCTTTTAAAATATTTTACAACCTATATACAGAGGTCACCTCTCATCGGATCCTTAATCTCAAAATGTAATCTTTTTGCACCATCTGGTGTCTTAATTAGAACCCAGGGGAAGAAAAGACTCGAGCATGTAAGTGGGATTATATTTATGATCTAGGAAATATTTATTTTTGTTTGTTTCAATTCATCATCTTAAAGATTTTACTACCTAACATGAACTGCTATGATTGGGGCTTATAATCGAGTGAGAGAGCGAGTCAGACACTGATAGAGACAAGTTTTGCTACACAAATCTACTTATAAATATATCTGAGGTATGATGTCAAGCTAGGAATGAACAACTGAAATATCTTTACGAATTAAACATCTGAGTTTCTCAACCAAATTGAAAAACATAGTGCAAATGAATTAGCTCTGTATCCTGCAGTTTGACACTATATGACATGCATCTATTTGCTGACTGGACATTTTCTCTGAATTATTGGTACTGTGGAGGTACAGCTTTTGACTCTTTTCCATTTTTTTTCTCTCCTTAGGTTTCAAACCCACTTAGTCCAAAATGAGCCCATGCCTTGTACATTTTGTGCAATGAAGATTATTTTGGACTTATTTACAATGAGTACAAAGCCATATCACAGTGTTATTCTGGTTTTTATAACCTGCTTTTCCTTTATTTTACAGATAGCTGCTGCTCTGTGGTGGTACTTTGTATCTAAAGGAGTTGAATATTTGGACACAGTGTTTTTTATCCTAAGGAAGAAAAACAACCAAGTGTCTTTCCTTCATGTATATCATCACTGTACAATGTTTACTTTGTGGTGGATTGGAATTAAGTGGGTTGCAGGGGGACAAGGTGAGGATTTCCAGGAGCATATATGCATGTATTAAATTACATAGTAATTGTGTTGGGTGGAAAGTAATGGGAACCTGGGAATTTGACTTGGTCTATCATTTAACTTGCTTTCATGGCCAGTCATTTCTGTGCCAATTTCACTGTAATTTCAGGGAAGTTAAAGCTTAAACTTTTTTTTAACTTGTGACTACTTTAACATCTAAAGAGTCTTCGCAGATATGAGCACAAGCTAGGCCTAAATATAGAAAATAATATTTTGATAAGGTTCAGTTCTAGTAGTCCCGATCCCAAGAAAACCAAGATACAACCTCTCAGTCTGAAGACTCCACCTTCAGTCCAAACCCAGAACCCACATGTGCTCTAAAATAGGCCTTATGACCCCACTGGTTCTTACGCACAGGGAATTCTATATAACCTTGTTAATGTTAAAGATGATCTGAATCCACAGTTTGGCCATGATCTTCCCCCATTGTTTTCAGATGTCTGTAGCTTAAGGATGATTCATATCAGTGAGCTGGAAACAAACCATTCCTTGGATTGAGACCCAGGGTACATGTCATTATAGTACAAATCCTCTTGCTTCTTTTCATATAGCCTAATATTACAGTAACTGACAACTTAGGAATTCATACTTGAAAGTTATTATTGGGGAGCAATTTAAAACAGTACACTTAAAGTAAAACTGTAATTTTAAAAGAAATATTAGTAAATTTGAACTGACCACTAAATCATTTTGTGACAAAATTCATTTTCATTACACCTATACTTTCATTTAATTAATATTCTGAAGAGGAAGAATGCCATTGACTTAGACTGACTGGAATATCTGTGTAACTCTGGAGTATTCCATGAGTGTAGTGCTGTTACATGTAAAATTATTTCAAAAACTAGGCAATAAGTACTGTATTGTTTAGATATGTATATTGGCCCATCTAAAGGCTGTAATGGAACATTTGCAAGTCTACTTAAAGATTTATATGTGCCATGACATTTCCCCACCCCCACAAAAATAGTAGAATTAAAAGTAATAGAGATAATAATTCAGTTAGGGCCTACTTGAACAAAGTCACTGTAGTGCATCATTTGAAAACTAGAAAATTTAAACTTACCTCTTTGAAAGTCCTTTGCATTTGAACAACACATATACTTATTTATATGGCAAAAAAAACTCAAATATACACTTTTAAAAAAACTAACTTGGTCTGGAGGAAGGCTTTTCCATTAATACTACTTTAAATCTTCTACTCCTAATCTGTACTTAAGATTAAATGTTAGAAAATAATGTAGACTCAATTTATTTTAAATCCAGTTGTTTGTAGCCTAATAACATTTTCTCTATCTTGCAATGATCTCTTGTTTTTCTAAAGCATTTTTTGGAGCTCAACTGAATTCCTTTATCCATGTGATTATGTACTCATACTATGGGTTAGCTGCATTTGGCCCATGGATTCAGAAGTATCTCTGGTGGAAACGGTACCTGACCATGCTGCAGCTGGTGAGTTAAACACTGAAAATGTTTGAATTTTATTAATTGGAAAAGGCTAAATTGTATTTAGAAAAGTTTCTATTACAAAATTAACTTTCTCTGTCCACTAGCTTTAGCAGTTGAGACTGCTTGGCTATAAGCTACCAATTCATAGACCTACTGGTCACAGCCACTTTCTTTTCAAATGTCCTCAAAAAACTTAGTCACAGCACTTATCCCTCTAAAAAGAAACATTCTTTACAAATATCTGTGAAATCTTTAAATATTATAAGTATACTACAAAGTCCACAGACTCATGTAGACTCTTGTATGACTAGGAAAATAATTGAATTTTTCTCCTAAGTGATTTTTTTTTATCCTAAGATTTTATTACCAGCTCTCTTCACCCTATCCTTGCATAAATATTCTATTCCCATTCTTCAGTCCTCATTTTATACATTTAGAATATACAAGTTGAAAAGAAGGGCACAGAGCCAAGGAAGGGTTAGAGTAAAAGGAAGGGACATAAGGACCAGAAAACTCCTCTTAATTCTCTAAAACCCATTGCCTAGAGTTGAGCCAGGTATTTTCAAATGTTGGTTGTTAGACCAGACACTTTTCAGCACATACCCTGAGCATGTCTCCTCATCACACCTGGATGCATCAGTGTAACATTCAGAGCTAGGCACTACCCTGTCGTCCAACTGAAAATTCCAAAGCTATTCTTCAAGCCTTGGACTGTATTATAATTTGCCTTAATCATAGTGTGTACACAGTTTTTTCGGTGATACCACATTTGGAAATATTCTCCATTGCTGCTGTAAGTTGCTAAACAGCTAGCTAACCAAACAGGAAGCACAGCTTTTGGGGAATGCAGGGAGTGAAGAACTCACTTGTAACCATAAAATACTACAGGACGCTTCCTCCACCTTTTTGTGTAAGCTGTTTATACAGTTTGTTTAATTCACTTTTCCTGCTACTTAGTAAATGGTTGCAAGAAAATGAAGAGAGGGCAAAAATCAAGTGAACTCTTCAAATCTAATTTGCTGGAGCTTGTACCTGGCCCTCCTTGAGCGATCCCATATTCAATCACACCCATAAGCATACCCTTTTTCAGGACTGCAGGTTATAAGAACCACTGTGAAACCAAAAGCTCTTAATACCTGGATTTTGCTATGCAAAAGTTTTAAAAATTAGTTTGACATAACTTTCTGACATACATGGAATAAGTTTATTTTTAATACTTAATATAATAATTAACTTTGTTTAATGGTCTCCTTAAAAGAAAAGCCCCAATTGCCCATTACAGATAGGATGGTATTTCTGTGAAGGGTAGTACACTTCTAAACCAAAAGTTTCCACAGTTCCCTTCACAGAACACCATGTAAATTAATTTTGTAAAAACTGGCCCTTATTAAAACCATGGAATTCATAAGTATTTACATCTCAAGCCTTTGATTTATTGAGATAGCAGAATTTAAAATTATTTCATTATTTTAAGTATCTCAGTTTTGACTTTTCCCTGTTCAGAAACTCTTAAATTTGAAAGTGAGAATCTTTCTTTTTATGCTTATTCTCAACTGCTAAGTTTTATCAGAATCTTAGTTTTTAAAGGATAGTGTTAATTCAAATGCAGAATTTACCTACCTATTATTCTGTCAGAAACAAATAATGAGCCATTTTGATAAGTTTTTAAAAGTATATGGTCCAGCTTACTGACAGTTCTTTGGAAAGAAATCTGGCTAAAATGTGGGTGCATAACAAAAATGGAAGCGTTTACAATACTATTACTTTCCTCTTTTAGACCATTCATAGTCCCTCTCATTAGATAACATTATACTACAAATACTCATTGAGTCCAGACATTGTGCTTAGGACTTGAATCTTCAGTGAGCAAGACAAAGCCCTGCCCTCTGGAGTTACATTCTAGTGGAAAGATAGACAATAAAGAAGTAAACTACACACACACAAACACACACACACACACACAGACACACACACATACACATATATAAATTTAAGATAGTTATAACTGTTATAAAGAAAAAGAACCAAAAACCAAAAATCCCTTTGAGTAATGGGATTGTGAGGGCCCGTTGGCTAGAGGTTATTTTGGTTCAAGTGGTTGGGAAGCCCTTGTTAAGGAGATGGCATCTGCGCTGCCATCTGAATCGGAAGGAGCCAGCCATGGGAGCTGGTGAAGGCAAAAATCAAGTGAACTCTTCAAATCTAATTTGCTGGAGCAAATTATGTTTATGATCGCTAGATAGAAGATTCTTTTGTTGTTGCTAGTAGTTGTTTACTATTGCAATTAAATGAATTCTGTATTGTCTTTTTGTTTTTCAGATTCAGTTCCATGTGACCATTGGGCACACAGCATTGTCTCTTTATACTGATTGCCCCTTCCCCAAATGGATGCACTGGACTCTAATTGCCTATGCAATCAGCTTCATATGTCTCTTTCTTAATTTCTATGTTCGGACATACAAAGAGCCTAAGAAATCAAAACCTGGGAAAACAGCTGTGAATGGTATTTCAGCAAATGGTGTGAACAAACAAGAAAAGCAGCTAGTGATAGAAAATGGAAAAAAGCAGAAAAATGGAAAAGCAAAAGGAGAGTAAATTGAACTGGGTCTTAACTGTTGTTGACAGTAAGGAAGTTCCCATTTCATATAAAATTTCTGGGAAAACAAGCAAATGAGGGTTTGGGAGTGGGGAGAAAAAGCAAATGTGCTCTATGTACTAGTAACTTTTAGACTGAATAAAGTGTTTAGAATACAATGCCCAGATGTTTTATTTATGAAGTTTTTATTTAAAACATTTTTTATTAGCTTTTATGTTATCCAGACCAAAGCAGTCATCATGTGACTTTGGAGACTCTCCCTCTCACATCAGATGAGATTTTCCATGTATTTTATATACATTCATTCTTCAATCTGAATTTTATATGATCATAGAAACACAGTCTTTAGGAATTTTTTTTTGTTAAATTACCAACAACCTACTGATTTAAGTCAGCTACCTTATATTTTCTGGTCCAATGCTGAAAATGCAGATATTTTTAAAATTTGCACATTTGAACTCATTTGCTGACTGGAATGGTCGAACTTCTCCACCTCTGCTCTGAATATCCCCTTTTGATTGTAATGAAATTTTAAAAATCTGCTGATCTCTGTAGACTCTTAGAGGCTTGATGATGATGGTGTTGGTGAAAATAAGAAAGAATTACAGTAAAATCCTGTCTGGCAACTCAAAGGCCACTATGACTTGTGGCACAAATCACTGTGGAAAACAATTTTTGTGATGAACAAGTAGCCTTTGAATACTCCTATTACTATGAGAAATATGTTTTGAAAATTAAGATTATTTTCTGATTGAAACATGAAACACCATATGTCTTCATAGTAATGTCATAAAATAGTTACATTTATGTGCTATTACATGTTAGAAAAGAGTGTGATGATTTTTATTAGGCTTTCCTTGTTTTGATTTGTGGCTGTTACCAATTTTTCATATGTGAAAATTTACCTACCTCTTCTGTTGGAAATAAATTTAAAATTAAATAAATTTTAATTAAAAAATCAAGGAGTCCTCTAATGTAAATTTTAAACATATTAACTTCAGATCCACTATTTTTTTTGTTTACAAGTTACACACACTAGACTTTTCTGTGAAACTATCCTTCCCTTTCAATGTGTTTAATTTTGGATTGATATTTTCCTTGTAACTAAGTTGCAAGATCTTATTTATTACCAGGTATGAAGTATAAACTCATTTTGGTGCAATATTCTTGACTCCTTGGTGCTAAAGATCATTAAATTCAGTGCTTGAAGGTATAGGTGTTAATTGTTAAAACACAAAATGAATAAAAGTGAGAGCAGTCAGAACTATGAAATTAAATTTGCTGTTTACAAATGAAGTATTTCATGTATATAAGTGAACAACTTAAATTCACTTGCGAAGAGAATTTGTATACCATGTTTTATTTCATAGGTTAGTTTGTTAGGGGATGTTGCAGAGGGATCATTGTGGAAAGAGAAAATGTGATAAGAAAGCATGAATATTACCAAGTATCTTGACAAAATATGAGAACTGCATGTGCAGGATGTTTGTGCAAATGATTTCAAAATATTTTGTAAACTATAAAATATTTATTGTGCATTAAAATTACACACTTTTACCCCAAAGGCATGCAGTGATGAGAAATACAGAAAAGTTGCCACACCTACAAGTTGGTCTAAGAGGATTCAACACTTTGTTTTTGCTGCTCAGTGTGTAATGACTAAACATTTGTAAATCTTTGTGAACATTCTGTATTGGTTCTTCATAGCTATTCGTTCCCTGCTACCTGATTTCAGCACAATAAATACACTACTACTGCTGTGGGGAAAATGATTTTTTGTTGTTGTTAATGAGTTTATTATAATGTAAATCGTCTGCCATATGTTTATTTGATTTAATGTTATAATTCTAAATTCTTTTATGCTGCCAATTTCCTATGTAGAAAAGAAATAAAACTAGAATTTGGGTGTCTACAATTTCTGGTTTAAAAAAACTCATTTTTTATGGTAGCATATTTTTACTTTAAAATTACTTTCCTTTGGAAGAGCTTTTGGATTCAGACATAAAACATATTTTCTTCTATATTTGTCTTATATTTGTCATTTCAGATGTAAACTTTAACTCTTCTCAATGCGTGGGGTTGTTTTGTTCCAAAAATTAAAGCAGGGAGCTCTTGTGTTCTTATATTTAAATTGTTCAGTCCTTCCTATACTTAAAGTAAGTATACTTACTCTTTATGGAAGATGATTTTTTTTTTTTTTTTTTTTTTTTTTTTTTTCTTTACTGGGAGGTCCCAGGGATCAAACCCAGGTCCCTCCATATGGGAGACGGATGCCCAAGCATTTGAGCCACATCCACCCCCCCCAGAAGATGATTTTAAGATATGATAAATATAGCCTCTTTAGTAGCTTTCATAATTTTTCTATCATCACAGATAAATTTGATGCTTCATATCTAAAAATCAATGAATGAGGATTGCAATTGTTTTTGGTAAAACTTTGTCACTAAAGTATTTTTTTCTTACATAGAAAACAGGTAATGTATTAAAAAAGTTGCAATGACTAGAAATACCCGAGATATGTGAGTTTTCCAATATATTCTATGACGGTGGCTCATCTTTTTCCTCTTTTCTGTGTTACCCTTGAATCTGATTTTTGGAGAACACTGATTGATAACTAGTCTTAGTTTTAACATTATTAATTTATTCATTGGAATGTATTTTCATACAGATTATTGTATTCATATTTTAGGAGATAGACTCTAGCAGTGTTTGTAGTACATTAGGAATGTTTTAATTTACAGGTTTGTTCCATATATGCAACCCATTACCCTATAAATAAAAAAAGAGAACCAAGAAAGAGGTCAATCGATTTTTGCCATCTTACCTGTTTATATAACAATGGAAGCACTGTATATGGATAGAGAATCTTAACCTCATTAGAATGCCACAGATCACACGAACTGTTCACACTCTCCCAACTTTTTCTTTTTGACAAACAGCTGCTTATACTTCCTCAGCCAGCTGAATTTGTAACACTACCCTTATTGAGAAAAAGATGAGTGTAGATAAGTGGGATGAAAACGGGCTTGCTCAGTACAGACCTGGGTGGATGGTAAATGGGGCAGCTGCGTTGATAGGCACCGCAATGAGAGCTGCATACCCAAGAGCACAGATCTTAGTAGCAACCATAAAACCTCAAGGAGATCAGTCACCTGGCACTCTGCATTCACATGAATTTGGCAAGTGACCTCGGAAAGCAAGTCCTTAATTGTTACGTATTTTGGAATCCATGCTTACTCTTGGGTTTTTTAGGCAGATAGCTTCTCAGAAGAGCTGTGAAAAGGAAGAGAAATAGATTCCTTTTTTCTAAACACTATAAATCATACAAGTGTTAAAAGTTGGTTTTCCTCAGGTAAATTATAGAAGACTCAGCTGCGAATTGAATGGCATGACTTTGAAAAAAAAGACTGTAATATGACTCTGTTACTGAAGGAGATTTAAAGACCTAAATTAGAAATTAAAATTGATATATAGAACCACTACACACAAGGATTGTGAGATTCTAGAATATTTTACCAAAAGGGCCTTATGACTTCGTGAGAGAGGGCAGTCCAAAACTGGCTTTGACTTTAGATGATTGATTAATGGAATTTCTCGGGCAGGGAATGGTCTGAGTTAACTCTTGTTCGTTCAGCCTTGTGGGTGTAGGTTTTACTAAGAGTTTGAGAATTTAAACTTTTTCTACCTGTTTGAACAAAAAGCTCAGAGTTTAGGTCTCTTTTTTGGGGTCATTTTCATTTTAACACAAAAAGAATGTTTGCATATCTGCACATGAACATAATTTTCCTCATACCTTTGTGCCTTAGAGATCCATCTGGTCTTTTTAACTTGCATGTTGGTGTTTCCATTCTCATTGGTGAGAATTTTCCAGGGAATGTGTTCTTAAAGTAATATCTCCTTTGAGAATAAATATGTGCTGAAACACATCATTTGATATCTGTCTAATTATAATGACCCAATGCAACTAAGAAAAGATCACATTGTAATTGAACATCTACACCGAATTTAAAAGCCATTCTAAAACTACAAGATCTTGGAAGGTTTAAATAACATGGCCATTTCTAAAAAGACAGAGTCTTCTAATTATTTTTTCCCAATTTAAATACAAGACCGTAAAAAGTTGTAAAGAGACATCTGGTTTTAACTTGCAGTTTGAATTAACAGAATAATTTATTTAATCAGTCCATAAGCATATTCCATATACCCTTTAGTATTTAAAGATGCCAGTTATGCATCTAGATGGCATTTAGAGATGCCAGTTAGGCTGCTTCTTACCTTAATTTTAAATTTTTTCTTCTGAATTTGCTATGGGGAAAAAGCAAAACAATCCAGTTGAAATTCCTTCTTACTCTGTCATCCATGATGCATTACATTTAAACTGAGTTGCTCCTCCCTGTAGGAAGCTAGCCTAAGAACCAGTCTTTCAAGAATAATTATTACCTAGCTATTTGGAAATGAGAGGGTGGGTAGATTATGAGTCTTGCTCTGCAGTTAGCATTGTGTTAGTGACATTCTCACCTCGGCTTTGTGACAAGTGTTTAAATTTTATTAAATCTGGGGACCAAATACAACATTTAAATTTTTATAAACAGATTACATAGGGTTTATCAGCTATATATTATAATGCTGGATTTCAAATATTTTCTGATTTCATTTTTCATTGTGAAACTTTAATATAAAGCTGTTATTTGACCACAAAGGAACAAATAACTGCATTTATTCAACAACATTTAAGTGCTTGAATTATTACTGTCAGCCCTTGTAAAAGTGCTATCTGATCTTTCCTCCAGAAGAAAGAAGTACAGGAACTTGTGGGGCAAAAGAGCAGCCAGAGGAATTTGGGAAAATTTTTTCTAATTTATCATTAGAGCTGAAATTTGGAGTTTATATCCTAGTCCACCCTAAATGTTAACTGCTTTAGAAATCTAGCACCATTTTTAGATTAATGAGCTCTAGATGTTTATTTTTTTTTTTTAAGATTTATTTATTTTTATTTATTTATCCCCCCCTTGCTGCTTGTGTTTTACTGTGTCCATTCGCTATGTGTTTCTTCCGTGTCTGCTTATCTCCCCCTTGCTGTGAGGTCCTGCTGCATCAGCCCACCGCACGGCGCAGGCCGGCCTGCCCTCACAAGGAGGCCCCGGGAGGCGAACCTGGGGCCTCCCATATGGTAAACGGGACCTCTATCCATTGAGCCACACCCACTTCCCTCTAGATGTTTATTAGCATTATGCATCTATTCCCAGCCTTCATGTGCTTTCTCCCCTCCTCACCCACCAGTATTATAGTCTGAAGGACTAAAAGTTACATTTCTTAGATTCTCTTGTGACATGAATTTTGGATACAAATTTAGTTTGTTTTTACAATATGAGGCACTCATGAAATTTTGGAAAGGTAGAAAGGAGGTGGATGCAATCTTTCGGTGGTAGCACGAATAAAAGAGTGGGCTTCTAGAGTTGGCAACAGCTGGACTAAATGTACCACTTTCTTTGCACCGATTTTGTGAATGTGGGCAATGGTAATGGTAATTATGATACCAATATATGGTGACACCACATATTGCAGATGTGGGCATATATGAATTTCAAGTCAAAGACTAGGGATGCCCCCCCCACCGACTTTCACTCTTCTAGGTAACCAATAATCATAAGCATCTAATTACTTGAATTAAAGCTCTTACTGCTTGAAATACATTGAGTGGTACAAATTTAATGCAGTAAACCTTAACTAATTCAGTATTTAGCTTCAAAAGTTGATCAGGAAATAGACCCACAAAGATGGTGATATGGAATTGGTTATCTCACCTAGTTGAGTTTACAGGCTGTGATAACTTCATGAACAGTGGGGAATAGGATACTGTTTTCCATGCAGCAAATAGTTAATCTATCACCTATGGTCCATCTACAGTGAAATGTCCATTGAAGGCAAGTCTTCAGCAGTCAAGTGGTTGCTGCATTACACTGGTGTGTTGGGAATGAAGAATATAAAGACTTGAGTGGGCGAGCTGCTTCTGATTGCACTGCAGAGTTTATGGGAAGTAAATTAGCTCAGGTTTTAAATTCTGGGCTCAAGGAAAGGACAAAGAAACAGAGAACTACTATGACTACCTTAATAGACCCTTTATTTCATGGATACAGTTTGGAATGTCTTAAGATACAAAGTTTGATTCTGTTAGTTGGAGAATTTAGTTTCCTTTGTGAAAGTTGTGGCATTGACAGGAAAGTTGTGAGACCCAGAGAAAAGGATCCTCCTCCCTTGCCTGATGAGATTAGTTGAAGATCCTGTAATGACCCCATCAGTGGTGGTGGTCTTCCAAGGAGATGCTGATTCTCCTTATGCCTGCCCTTCCAGTGCCATCAGATGTGTAATGTGAATTAGATCACAGCATGACCCAGGGGGCAAGTACAAAATCTATCCTGGGAGATGACTTAGAATTGCAGGATTTGCCCATTTTTTTTCTGTAGATACTCAAAGTAGTACATTTAAGAATAGATTTTAAGGGCACTAAACTAAGCAGGAAGGAATGTAACTTTGGATTGCACTGAAATTTTAATATAGTTGAACTTACTAGAAATTCTTGATTTAGGGCTATAGCTAGACAATGAGAAGAGGCTTTAATGGGTTTGCTCAGTTGGTTAACTGAAACTTGGACTCAATGCTAGCCTGCATTAAAATGAGATATATGATAGGAGGGTATGACACAAACAGTTAACCCTAATGTAAACCATGGAATATAGTTAATAGCACAATTATAAAAATGTTTTTTTCATCAATTGTAACACATGTAACACATTAATGCAATGTGTTCATAATAGGGTAGTATGGGGAACTCTATGCATGATTTTTCTGTAAACCTATAACTTCTTTAATAAAAAAGATGTCAGAAATTCCTTGGAATAATATGGAGGAGAGAATCCATAGGCTTAGGGAGCTAGAAATGTTGCAAAAGATTTATCGTGTGCAACCCCCTTGACCACCTCCTCACTATGTTTGAGAAATACATTGTCAAGGACCACCAGCAGCCTTGAACAATTCTGTCGTTGGCTGTCTTCTCTAGGCTGGACACACTGAGGGGAGGAGGAAATGGATTCCCTACTTCATTAGGAATGATGGTTTCACAGATTGACAGAGAGCAAGTGGCAGTATAGTAAATGCCAGTGATAAAGTGAACATGGTACAGTAATGGGCAGCAGAGCCAGAGTGGTTAATAGAGTAACTTGGCTTATAGATATCTATGGTGGTGGCTACTTCATTATGGTATCCCTAGGACTGAAATAGTTGGGCAACCTACTGCTTGAATTAGTATAATTGACTGACCCATACTTGATCAGTATAACTGACTCTAAATCTGGTGAAAACAAGCCTGGCTTGAGTTAACACAGGGAAAGAGACAGCTCTCACCAGTTTCCAGACCCAAAACATCTCAAATGAAGGGAAAACTGGATTCCCTCGAGGACAGATTCCCTTCTGTGACAGCGTCACAAGAATACATTGTAAATCCGCCTCCTAACTTCCACCAAAAGGAAAGGGAGCTAACCAAACTGACTCTGAGATGTTGTTGATTGTTGGGAACCCAATTGCTACTGTGATCACCAGTAAAAATAGGGGCTTAAAATGAGGGGTTTTGAGTTTTTGCTATGACAGATGAGGATTTAGCTCAGTCACACCACATCTGCTTTGTTTAAGCCCAAGTGATATACTTAGATCTCCACCTCTTTTTCTGCAGCTGTAGAAACTGTCTCTTGATGTTTTTTTTTTAAAGATTTATTTTTATTTATTTATCCCCCCCTTGCTGCTTGTGCTCGCTGTGTCTATTTGCTGTGTGTTTTTCTGTGTCTGCTTGTCTCCCTTTGTTGGGTCATCTTGTTGAGCCAGCTCACCGCACCACGCAGGCCGGCTTGCCTTTACCAGGAGGCCCTGGGAATCAAACCAGGGCCTCCCATATGGTAAACAGGAGCCCAACCAATTAAGCCACAGCCGCTTCCCTGTCTCTTGATCTTATACTTCTTAAGATGCAGATACAAATGTCCATATATTTCCTTTATCTCCAGGTCCTCCAATTTTGATTCTGCATCTGTAGTTTTACACTTACACTGTCAAGACTGACAACATAGACATTCTATTCTATGATCATAATTGTCTTTTATGTTTTGTTTTCAAAATTATTCTAAAAGTAGAAAGTCGATAAAATATTTACGTTATTTAGACTATATAAATGCTGTGATCTTCAGAGTCAAGTACTGTGCCATGATGACGTTTCTTTTTTGTATAGCTTTTTTCCTTAGGCTTTTAGATTGCCTTTTTTTTTTTTTTCTTGAATTGCCTCTCTATTTTTACATGTCTCAAATAGTCTATCAAATCTATGGAATTCCCTTTTGTTTTTGTATATATCCCTCCTTAAGATATACAGAATATGTTGCTCTCTAAGATGTTTGTACACTATCATTCTGATAATTCCCCTTATTGTTCGCAGGGGTTGAAACTGTTGTTTCATGGATCACATATCTTACTCCTTCTTGCTTTTTCTCTCATTTTGCTGGATTATATTCTTTTCTAAGAAGGGTTACATGTATGGTATTATTTTCTGAGTACTAACATGGCTCAAATTGTCTTTATTCTGCCTTCAAAAGTGATTAATAGTTTGGCTGAGTGTAGAATTCTAGGTTGAGTATCATTTTTTCTTCTTTAGTAAATTGAAAAAAAATTCCTTTGTCCTTACATTACTTATGTTGCTTAGGAAAAATCAAATGCCATCTAAACTTTATTCCTTTGTTAATTGCCTGTTTCCCCCCTGTCCAGCCACTTTTCTTTATCCTTAGGTTTCTGAAATTTCACAAAGATTTTTTGTGTGTGTGGTTCTTTTTTCATTATCCTGCTGCACACCTGAAGTCTCTTTCCACCTGAAAAATCTTTCTCTCTTCAATTAAGGAAAATTCTCTTCTATTATTACTACAATTTCTTCCCCTTCGTCTTCTCTGCTCTTTCTTTCTTAAAATAGTATTATTTGGATGTTATTGCACCTGAATTGATCCTCCAAATCTCTTTAGCATTTTACTAATATTTTTTTCTCTACATTCTGGGAGATTTCATTAACTCTGTATTCTAATCCTTCCACTGAACTTTTTTTTTTTTTTTTAAAGATTTATTTAT
>JAQZBX010025993.1:0-29214 GCA_029593785.1 Cabassous unicinctus | reverse complement strand
TTTTCCATTTTAACAACAGACATCATAAGTTGATATATAATATAAGAGGAACCTGGGTTTATAGATAGTTTTAGGACAGAAACTTTACTAGGAGAAATTGATTCTAGCCTCATTCTTCTTTCTCCTTTCCTTTTCTTTTCCCATCTACAGTCTAAAATGCTAAATCTCTTCCTGAGAACTACTGGGAGAGGACAGCTTTGCAACCATCATTCTATTGCACGAGTGTATTATGGTGGCACTCTTGGGTTGGGCAGTTAAAGCCAAAAGCGACTATGTGTTTAGGTTGGAAAATAAGAGTAATATAGCTACTTAAAAAATAAAATTCTATTTTAAAAAGAATCCTTTTATAGGCAGAATGAAACCTTTGCAAAAATCAAAAGTTACTCTTTATAATGATACCACATGCATAAGGCATTATTATTTAAAATGATGCAAAATGTCACTGATTCTTTCTAGCTTGAGACTAAATGCTTCCATTGCACCAGACAGAAGCAGAGCTAACTCTCAATAACCCTCCTTTGGTTATGAGAGATAGCAAAAACACAGACAACTGCATTCACAAAACATTACCATTCTTTTAGGCAATTATTACAGCTTTTTTCCCCATTGAGCATTTTTTTTTCTCCCTGAAGCTTTTAAGAACAATCTATACTTTCTTTTTTATTTTCTTACTTATATTTTTTATAAGGATGATAGAAATAGTCTACATAGAGGGATTTAGGTAAGAGAGAAACAAAAGTCCAGAGTGTTACACATTTGGAATAATCATTCCCTGGGGTTTTTCTCTTGGGGACAGAATGTCCTTTTTTTTTTTTTTTTCTTTTTCTTCATTGGATCATTTTAAACCCTTTTCTGTTAAAAGGCCCCAAAATTGCACTAAAGCATTTACTGCAAAGGGGATAAATAGATGTTTTGTCTTTTAACCTCAATGAGTTATATATTCAGTGTATGTACAAAGTATCCTGAAAGGCCTACTAGGCTGTTCAAAGAGGCCAGAGACTCAGCTCCTACTTTTGAGAAACATACCTGTTTGGTACAGCAATAAAACAACAACAGCAGCAGCAGCAGCAGCAGCAGCAGCAGCAGCAGCAGCAGCAGCAAGAACACAAATTGCATGAGCAAACAGCATGTGAAAAGGGCTGTTGGATGATATAAACAATGAATTTTATTTGCAGAGTCATAGGAGAGATAATTATTGTGGTTTATAGGGATCAAGGAACTTTTTATTTGGAAGCTACCAATTTTTTTTTCTTTTAGTGAAGGAGATTGGGAGAGAAAAGCTATTTTAGGTGGAGAAAAGATAAGGAAAAGATTAAAGGAAGTAATGTCTAAGTGTTAGAGTGACTATATCAGTTTATGGGATGATTTCTATAGAAGAGAAGAGGAGGGGAGAGGAGGAGAGGGGAAGTATGAAATGTGAAAATCACTTGGAGCCAGATGGCAGTATGGAGGATGAATTTGAATAGAGATGATTAGAAGGTTGTTCCAGAGATATATTTATGGGATCCTGGAAGCATCAAGGAGAGCATGAGGAGAAGGGGTAGAAGAAGGTAGGAAGGGTGAGCAGGACTGGGTAAGCATCTTCTTGGAGATGTTTTCATACCTGGTCTAAATCTTAAGGTATGGGTTAAAAAAAAAAGAGACATTTATAAACCACATGTACTTTCATATCTAGACCAGGGGTCTGTAAACTATTGCAGATGGGTCCAATCTAGCCACTGCCTGTTTTTGTAAATAAAATTATATTGGCTGGGGAGTGGATATGGCTCAAGCAATTGAGCACCCGCCTCCCACATAGGTGGTCTTGGGTTTGGTTCCCGGGGACTCCTAAAGAAGGAAAACAATGAGCAGACAATGAGCAAAAACAATGAGCAGACAATGAGTAAAAACAAACGAGCAGGGAGCAGATGTGGCTCAAACAGCAGAGTGCCCACCTCCCACATGGTGATCTCTTTCACTTATGTCTGCACTTCTAGTTTCTGCTGACTTCTGGCTTCTTCCTGTGCTTTCTTCTGACTGCTGGCTTCTGGTTTCCTCTCTTTATAAGGCTTCCAGCAACATGGATTAAGATCTACCCTGTGTCAGTTGGCCACACCTTAACCAAGAATAGCATCTTCAAAAGTTCCTATTTACAAATAAATTCACAACCACAGGGATCCAGATTGAGATTAAAAACATGTCTTTTGAGGGGTACATAATTCATTGTACCACAGATGGCTCCCAGGTGAAATTATCTAATAGGGTCTAGACTTTAAGACAATGCAATCAAAGGTAAATATTGGTTTCTTTTGCCAAGCAAATTGCTGGTGAATGCTCCTACTTGGCTAATGCATCATGATAATGATAACAAAAACAAAACTAATATTTATTGAACATTTATGATATATAGGGTGCTATTCTGATTTCTTTGCTTGCATTTTGTATATAATACTCACAAAAACCCTGTGTTAAGGTAAATTATTTAATTATTTTTAATAGAAAAGTAAACTGTGTTAATGATGTTACATAACAAGCCCTAGGCTAATAGGTAGTCATTGGCAGTGCTAGGATTTGAATACAGATGTGTAGTGTAGAGTGTATGTCCATCTTACTTTTTAAGGGAACCCCTTCCTTCATGGTTATAGAGCTGGTTTCTAGCAGCCATACCTTTTGCAGTATGATATTCATTCCACAGTAGATTGATTCATTCAGCCACAGTAGATTGATTGGTCCAAGGATGTTATACCAGCACCAGATCTAAACTGAATCTATCAGAATGCTTCCCTGGAATTTTGTATCAGAAACTAAAATTATTTCTTCATTCTAGCTCCTCTTGAAGAGAGGAAGCATAAAATTGTGGTACCATTCTTTTATTCCTGTTTAATGTTGTGCCCTTCAATAATATGAAAAAAAACAACTTAGAAATTGAGATCACTGTATTTTTAATATAAGCAAGATAAATGTGATAAAGAGTTTGAGATGTGTGTTAACTGACGATAATTACCTGAATGTTGAGCAAAAGGAGGAGCTGGAGAAGGCATCTGTCAATCATAATCCTGGGCAGGAAACAGGTATTTTTGGTAGGAATGAAAGACAGAGAGAATTAGGTGATTAAAACACCTGTTGGAATGGTTGGGCTATTAGAAGCCAGAGGAGCTACCTCAGGACTATAGATGGAGCTGAGACCCAGAGGTCAGGAAGCTGCTACCACCACTATGTTACAGCAGCTTTCATACCCACAAAGCTGGTTACTAGAAATGTAATGAGGTATCCGGCTTCTGCAAACAGGACTCTCCAGCCTTCCTTGCCAGTACCAAAGCAGGGAGAGGATGGCCTCTCTTTTCCTTTCTTGCCTTCTGAATCTTTCAAGAGTGCATCTCATTGGTGGAACCTGTTTGCTCAAAGGATCCTAGTTGATTGGGAGTCTGGGAAATATATTTATTTTTAGCTTCACAGCTCCTATGACAGGCAGGGTACATAGAAGAGGATGGGAGTTGATGACAAGTCCCAAAACACCATCACAGGTTCATGCTAGAGTAATGGTCAGAATAACATGGATATTTTTTATGCATTCCCCAAATATGTAAAAGAGCTAGTGCTCACCCCACTGCTCTTTGCTATTATTCTCCTAGGACAGTTGTGCCTTCAGCCAGGACTGAATCAAAGGATCTCTTGATTTACCAGGGGAATCATGCAATTATTGCATTACACTTGGAAAAACTGACTAAAAACAGGATCAGTTCTTTCTCAGAGGCTGCCAATAGTGTAGCTTGCCTCCAGTTTGGCCACTACCCAGGCTGCTTCTTCTGTGAACTTATGTGAGAAAATAATAAAAGATGGGCAGAGCTTCTTTTAGTAGGACTGGACATCTCCTAACTCATCATGTCGTACATATTGCTAGATGTTTTAGTAGAATGTGTAGGATGCTTTAAGGCAGAATACCCAATGATATTAATATTAGATTATTGACATTGCCTAGAGGCAAGACCTGCATTAAATAGAGCTTACAGAGGAATAAAGAATGGGAAACAAATTGTTTTATGATTTCTTCCTCTGTCAAAATTTTGAGGTAACTCTGTGTAAACTTATTTTGCTTCCCAATTTATTCCTTTCTGATGATTCAGAAAACTGCAAATAATGGGGTTGTCCTAACTGAGGTCATATAAGTAAATGTCAGATTGAAAAATGTAGGTTGTATACTACATCGAAAATTTTCCATTTTTCTTTACCTTATTGTGGTTCTTTTTTCATTGACTATATGATACATAGGTTAGGAATGGTGGGATTGGGAAGCATTACAGATAGGGGCATATGGCAGATACTCTGATGTCCTTCTAAGGTCTTGGAATACAATTTTTATGGTCAGTGGATCTCCAAATAGCCTACTCTGAAGACTCACTGAAAAAGAGAAATAACCGAATATCTCATTGTTCTCTCAATGTCCTCTTGGGACATTTTTCTCTCTAGCGTGTTCATTCTTATTCTACCAAACCAAATGTTCAGAGAAGTGCTTTTTCCCAGACCATAGCTTGAGAATTGCTGTTCTAGGAAGAACTTGCCTCTTTCCACAGTAACTTTTAGTGAGACAGAATGCTTGACAATTTTTAGTATCCAAGTGGTGTAAATTCTGTAAATTCAGCACGTTTAATCTAAATTACTCACTGATCTTGCTTTCAATGCCAGCTTTACACACCACTAACTCACAAATCATATGAAGTACAATAGGAATGGATATTCACATGACAGAACATTATTACTTTAGTAATTTACTGTATATTATAGGGAGAATTTTGAGTTGTCTTTTCTCAGACATCATCTAACCTGGACCAATAGTAATGTTTCAGTATATGTTCATAAATTGTAACAAAAGTACCATACTCATGTAAGATGTTATTAATGGGGGAAAATGTGAGAGGGGGAGAGGGGAGGAGTATATGGGAATCTCCTATATTTTCGATGTGACTTTTCTGTAACCTAAAGCTTTTTTGAAAATAAATTGGGGGGCAAAAAAAAAAGACGACACCAGGGGAGCAAACAGAAGAAATTGTAAACATACATAAAAGATAACAGATCTTATGGTGATAAAAGGCACAATTCAAGAAAATTTTTTTTGGGGGGGTTTGTTTTTGGAAAGGTTTTGCATTACAGAAAAGTTGTAACTATGGCAGGGGAGGATCAGTGGTGCAGGGTGTAGGTGGTGGGGGGATGTGTGGGGTAGGATGCATCTGGGGCATGCCTCCATGGAACGTGAATGTGTTCATGTGGTCATGGAGTGTTATTCCAGTGGGTGGAGATCGACACAATAACCAACATAATATTAAATTCCTATCCTGCAGCATCCTGCTACACTCTTTAGAGTACATAGGCAGTGCCTAGTGAAAGAGGACAGACCACTATGCCAGGCCCTTGACATTAATGCTTGTACTTATGAACCTTTTTCTTATAAAATTGAAATGTAGCCTAGTAATAGTTATTGAGTTACCTCCTGAAAACCTCCTTGATATTCAAATGTGGCCTGTCTAAGCCAAACTCAACATATAAGCTCATTGTCTTCCCCCCGCTGTGGGATCTAACTCCTGGGGACAGGTCTCCCTGGCACTGAGAGATTATTATCAGGTGCCACTAGTGATGCATTTGGAAAAAGACCTTGACCAAAAGGGGGAAATATTAAGTACAAAAGAGTTTTTATGGCTAAGAGATTTCAAAGTGAGTTGGGAGGTCATTCCAGAGGTTATGCTTATACATGTCTCATTAACTGCCACAGTAAACAATGCCTCAAGCAGGGGTGCTCCCAAGGGCGTTAGAGACATCTGGACACTATAGGCAGGGCACACAATCCCAGGAAGTCAGCACCCTGTCAGTGGGCCTTACCTTGGAATATATGTTGACCTATTTCCCCAATGTAACAGAATTAGACTCATTTATAATTTTCCTACATATTTCTTTTGCCTCTTTTATTTGAACTTATAATTAGCACTGTACTCGTTAAATATATGTTCTAGAGACTTAAATCCTCTGGCCATTTATATGCTGGTTGAGTCCCGAATCTCAGAAGAGTTGTAACACCTACTCTCCAGTTCATCGGACTTATCCAGGATAACTAACAAAAGGATGCTGATGGACAACGCCCATCCCAGAAAAACAGAGAGTGTCTACAACTGCAAGCAAGACAGTTCCCATGGGATCTAAGCCCCTTCTCAGTCTGAAGCAGAGTGGACATCACCATCCCCAAATCTTCAAGATTGAGGAATGAACAAACATAAGGGGGAATACAACTATGGGCTAAAGTAGATGTATTATTATTCTAGTAATGGAGGAATTTTTAACATTGATATAAAGATAGTGGTCACCAAAGTTTCTAAGGGGAGAGGGAGGGAAGAATAGGTGCTGTATTGGGGCATTCTTGGGACATTGGAATTGTCTGCATGATATTGCAATGACAGATATAGGCCATTATACATTTTGTCAAAAACTATAAAATTGTATGGTGCAAAGTGTAAACCATAATGTAAACTATAGACCATGGTCAGTAGCAATGCTTCAATATTTTTACATCATTTGTAACAATGTACTACACTAATAAAAGATGCTATTAATAGGGGAAAATGTGAGAGGGGGAGAGGGTAGGATATATGGGAATTCCTTATATTTTTGATGTAACTTTTCTTAATTTAAAACTCCTTTAAAAATAAAGAGAACAAAAAAATCCAAAAGGAAATAAGTGAAAAAATCTTAAAACACATTACCATTCTAGGAAAAAAAAAAACCTGAAAAAAAAAAACACCCTAAGTACTCTAGTTATGCTTCACTTTGCAATAATAATCTGTAACTCTTGAAACTACCTGAAGTAATTTCCTTTAATTGCAGTTCGTCCTTTTTTGAGATAAATAGATTGAAAAGGAGGGTTATTAACTACCAAAAATCCCTTGGGAAAATTTAAACAGTGTGCTGCCATTATACACTAAACATCTTACCGATATTAGTCAACTACATCACTCTTTTCTTTTTGTTCCCCTATGGACTTTGTCTTGAAAATAACATTAACTCATTTTGGATCTGGTCCAGCCAGTGGCCCTGTGTCCAGAAGTTGAAGTTCAAACTCACCTCTAGTTCATTAATTATGATGAATATGATGCCATAGGAAATGCTATCTTCATTCTTTGCCCTTCTCTTAGTGCTAAGTATACAAAAGTGTTGAATGCATATTTAAAAAAATATTGGTATGAAGGGACACCACGTCATTAGTGTTCCTTAATCTTGTTCTTGGTGCAAAACCGGAGAATTATGATAATGTTTGTAAAGAATAAGTTTGTGAGACTTGGTGAGGATAGGTAAAGAGAGTCATAAAAATGAAAGTTGATATACAGTGTTTCAGGGGAGAGAAGGAATATGTAATACCCTTAGACTTTGGGGCATGCTTGGTAGGAATGTAGATTTTTCAGGTTCAAAGCTGGGGGTGGGAGTATATGACATAGAGTTAAATCTTTGTAAGGCAAAGGAAAAGTTAAGGCATTTCATCTTTGCCAAGAGATTAAAAGATAATCTTAAGACATATGTCAAAGGAGTAATTTACTTACATGATAATTTTTAAAAGTGCTGGAGACGTTTTACTTTTGCTCCATGAACATGAGATGTACGGTTTATGATCTGAGGTAATGAAACTAGTTTTCAGGACATGTCACAGCCAGTCATGAATTCTAAATCTTATTCATTTCCAACAGAAGCGTTACTATACAGGAGAGAAATAGAGAAGACTTATAAAACATTCATCAAAGCAAAAAGCAGTGCCTTGGACTGAAAAGATGAAAACAGCCTATTTGAAAGTGAAGAAGCTCAAATTGATTTTCATGTATTCACTTTTCTGCAAAAGATTCTAATAATGGTGGCTGGCCACATGGGCAGAAATAAAACATGGATATTATCTTCTTTGTTCCTCCCCCAACACAAAGACCAAGATACAACACTATGTGAATAAATCAGTCATGGATGTGCATGCTTCACCAGTTTCTGATTAAATGGGAAGGTCTACTGTAGACCATTATCATTTCCACCAGATTCATACTAACTGGGGGGAAAGGTCTCTACCATTTGGGTGAAAATTTTGAGTTTATTAGAGCAAGGACAGTGAATTTCTAGTGATATCACTTATAAGTATACATTGAATATTGAATGTGTGGCCAGAATAGAAACAGTGCTCAATATACACATATTTAACAGAGTGCTCTTTTCTCACAAATTTGTTCCATTCTGGGCATCTCTTCCTTACAACTGTTGTTTGCTGCTATTGCCATGGTGATTACTTTCCTTCTCTTACCACCATTGCTAGGGAGTTAGGGAAAACGTAGTATTAGAGATAGGAAAATGAGGAAGAATTCCTGTTCTTGGGGATGGAGAAGAACTCTGGCTGGAGAATAAATAGTGATAGGGTATCCCTAGAAGCCTGAATTCCTAACTGAAGCTCCGTATACAGTTGCCCTTAGAAACAGTGGTATAGCACAAGCAGTCCCACATTTGTGAACAGATTAAATATGATTGCCTCATGCTGCTTCTGCAGTTCCAACTGGAGCTTGCCCAAGAGCTCTTACTGTCAAGGGAATAGTGGTCACAACTCCCTAACTGTCCTCTTCCACCAGAGGACTCCTTTCTTCTTGATTTCTTGAGAAATCTATCAGTTTTAGAACTTTCTTTATTCCTTTCAGAAATTGTACATTAGAACCTCAATTCCTATATAGCCAAGATGGTATTAGACATGTAAGAGATTTATTAGGGAAATGCCTTAATGGTAAATGGTAAATGATGGCTGGGAGAGCCATCATTTTTGGACTTGTGTATCAGTCACTTTGCATACAGTATTGCATGTAATTCTCACAACAATTCTATGTGATGGTGCGGTATGTAGAATCATTATTCCCCCCACCCTAGATGTCCATGTCCTAATCCCAGGAATCTGTGAATGTCTTATGTTACATGGTGTATTGGTCTGCCAAAGGGGTGCTAATGCAAAGTAACAGAAATCTGTTGACGCCTATAAAGGGTATTTATTTGGGGGAAAAGCTCAGTTACAAGGCCTTAAAGAGTCCAACTCAAGGTTGCTTACTCACCAAAGTCAGTCGCCATGTGTTGAAGCAAGATGGTCACTGATCTCTGCCTGGAGTCTCCTTCCTGGGCTTCCTCTTCCTCTTAAGGTTCCATGGACCCAGTTTCTTCCTAATCTCAGCTGTAGGCTGGCCTTGAGCTTGTCTCTCAGGGCTTCCTCTCTCTCAGCTGCAAACTATCAGGCAAATGGCTCATCTCTCCCCAGGGCCCCAGGATAAAAAATGACAGAGTTCTCTGTCTTCTCATGTGTCTTCTTGAGTGATTGTCTGTTTATGTCGGCCCACCTTAGGGGGCAGAGACTCAAGTTATGCCTTAATGACATAGCCCAATCAGAAGTCCTAAATTGATTTTATCAGCTGACCTTAAAATAGGATCATTATCCTGACACAGTGTAATCATGGGTCTTCAAAAGTGAAAGAGGGAGGCAGAAGAGAAAGAACCAGAGAAATGGTAGTGTGAGAAGGACATGGCCTGATATTGCTGGCTTTGAAGATAGAGGAACAGGGACCATGAGCCAAGGAATGTGGGTAGCCTTTAGTAGCTGGAAAAAGCAAGGAAATGGATTTCCTAAAGCTTCCAGAGAAACAAAGCCCTGCTGACACCTTGATTTTAGCTCATTGAGACCCATTTCAGAACTGTAAGATAAGAAGTATGTATTGTTTAAAGCCAAGTTTGTGGTAATTTGTAACATCATCATTAGGAAAGTAATATAGATAGTCATTTTTATTCTCATTTTATAAATAAGGGAAGTGAGGCTCAGAGTATTTGAATATGATTCTCATGGTCACAGGGCTACTTAAAGGCAGGGGATTCAAATCCAGATCTGTTTATTCCCAAAGCCTGCACTCTATTTGGTGTGTTACCTTACCATTATTACATGGGACCCTCCAGGTGTCCTTAGCAGATCTCTGGCTTGGGACTTTCTTGACTGTCTTAGTGTGCCACTCTAGTTTCTTCTTCTAGCTGAATGCCTTTCTTGGTTGTTCAAAGCATCTTCAGCTCTTCCTGAGCATATCTTTGGCTCTAGAAAGGGAGGACTCTCCATTCCTTTGCATCCAGATCCTTGGAAATGCCCCCAGATATAGTTCTTGAAATTCCCAGTGCTTCTGAAAGTCAGGAAAAGTTCCTATTCCCAGGGCATTTCTTTCAGTAGAAGCAGTTCTTTTCTATCCATTCTCTGAAACTCTGAAACTGGCTTGCACAGGATGTTACTTTCCATTCTCCAGAGAAAGCATGGGGTGGAGTCTGAGTAGGGAATAATCCAGGATATACATGTTCTTTTCTTTATTTGGTGCTTTCTGCCCTAAGAGTTGGCCTACTGTCTATTTTGAGGGCATGAGAAACAGAATTCCCAATCCAGCAGTCACCCTGGTTACGTTCCTTTCAGCATTATTCACTTAGTTTATGGGTTAAAAAAGTTCTTCTGAGTTAGACTATGAATCTAACCATTCTTTATAAGACATGTATTATAAATTACATATAAATGATAGGAAAGCAGTTTAAAACACAGTTTGATCCTAGGTTGTGGCCTGATGGTATTTATAGTTGATCCGTGAATTAGACTACATAGCAATTGCTGACTACACTTTTGACTTTCATACAGAAAAGGCATATTACCATTTGAACCTTAAAGGGTGGTTCTGGCCTTGTCTATTGAGCAAAAAAATTGGATGGCTCAAATAAATCCATTTAGTTCTATTTGTTTTATGAGCTGTACAGCAATTGAAGCCCAAGTTTAATGACTTATTTCACACATTTTCCCATAAGTCTTTCCCAAGACATCTAGAGTTATGATGGATGCAGACCCAAGACATCCAGAGTTACGATGGGCTATCAGAAAAAGGGAAGACAAGGTTTATCATTCCAGAAATATTACTATCCATAGAAGTGCACAAAAGTTGAGGACTTAACTATTTTGATGGTTACTTTGTACTAAAATGAGCTAACATGTGCTTCAGATCTTATCATAAATGAAAAATTCGACCCTAGATAAGAATTGAGATAAGAGCCTCTTAGTACTCCTTGGTGCATTTTATCTTCCTGTATTATTACACTTATTAGTTTGGTTATTTTTCTAAAACCCGAATTTGTTTAGGATCTAATTCTTCTTTCCTGTTTTTGATCATAGAGTCAATTTATTGTGGAATATGTACAGCAAATTATGCATGGATTGATTGTTTAAAAATGAACTCTTATTTCAGAGTAGTTTCAGATTTACAGAAATGTTGCAAAGATAGTACAAGAGTTCCCATATATCCTTCACCCAGTTTCTCCTATTGTTAGCATCTTACGTTATTGTGGTACATTTGTCACAACTAAGAAACCACTATTCACTAAACTCCACACTTTATTCAGATTTCCTTAGTGTCCTTTAATTTAAATGTCCTTTAAATATCCAATCCTGGATATGACATTTTGTGCACTCATCATCTCTCCTTAGCCTCTTTTGGTCTGTCACAGTTTCTCAGGCTTTGTGTTTTTCATGACATTGATAGTTTTGAGGGGTATACTGGCCAACTATTTCTTAAATGTCCTTCAATTGGGATTTTTTCTGATGTTTTTCTCCTGATTAGACAGGGTTTATGGGTTTTTGGGAGGAAGACCACAGAAGTGAAGGACCCTCTTACATCATATTAAGGGTACAGGCTAGCAACCTGATGATTATGACTGGTGATGTTAATCTTGATCATTGTCTAAGGTAATGTTTGACAGTTTTTTGCTCTGTAAAGTTACTCCCACTCCCCCTCCATATTCTACTCTTTGGAAGCAAGTCACTGTAGTCCACACTCAAAGGTGTGGGGAGTTAAGCTCCTCACCCTGTAGGGGAGAGTACCACTGTAGATTAGTTAGAATTCTGCTGTAAGGAAGATGTGTCTCTTTGCCCCATTTATTTACTGTGGCTTTATTTTCATTTCTTTCACAGTTCTATGCTTTTTCCCATCTCAGATACAATCTGATAGAGAAGATAGACAAAAACATACCACATTTCTTTATAGCTAGGATGCCATCAATTGTAAAACAAATCCTAACTTCAGAGAAGTAAAAATGTGAAAAAAATGTGATGTTAAAATCAATGCCATGCAGTGTGTAATATGATGTATAACCTGATTGTCCAGAGGAGATTTTCACAAATTCATTCAGAAACATTTTTTATTATAAACTATATGGTGAAGAAATTCTTTCTTAAAGCTTAAATGCAGTAATTTAAGATAATATTTGTCCTGTTTTATAAGGTTGGAAACATCACCCCAAATTAAATCACTTTGAAATTCCTTATATGTATACTAGATTAAGTATTTAGATTTTAAAGCTATCCTTGTTTTGTAATTCCTTAAATTGTGTTTTGCACAAAATAGATTGGATTATATTTTATCTTTGAGGTTAGAACAGTTCATAAGTTTTCGTCTTTTTAATGTGAATTGTGTACAGTTCTCTGTTAGTTATTCCACTTCTGGAAACTCCTTCCTACCTTCTTTTGTTTGTCTTGTTTTCTTGTACTCTGAATCCGTTTTCAGAGATTCCTAGAATCATACAATTTAAGAGTTGAACATCTTTCAAGTGATCTAGTTCACATCTCATTTAAAAAGGCACATGTTAGAGACTTAGCACAGGTTATCAACTAGTAAGAACAGAGAGAAATTGGAATGTAGGACTTTTAACTCTGAGGCCAACATGGTTCCCACTGTACAGCAATGCTTCATTTTTATTTGACTCAGAAATTTCACTGTGAATCAGCATCCTGTTGTTTTGAAATAGAGTTTTTCATGTGGGAAAAACTACAGTGTTTTAGTTCTACCTTTCTGTTTGACTTTGGCCCACGTTTTTCAATAGAGCCAGAGAAAATTACCCCTGGAGACTTGTTTTCAGGATTTTTATCATCATGGTGGAAACAGTCTGTATAGTGAATTTAATTTACTTGTATAAGTATTTCTTAAATAGCCAAGAGGATATGGATCCATCTCCTGTCTATTGAAGGCCTCTGTGCATTTTTAAATCCCTTAGATCAAGTCTAAAAATACTGTTATTAATGTACCTTAAAATTAAAGGAGAGGCAGCTTGAAAGCATTTGAGAGAGAGTATTGAGAGAATCCATCCATCTTTGATGCAGTGATTCTGCCTGATAAGAAATAGACATTTCCCTCTCTATAGATTTTATATGATATCTCATTTCTGATGTGTATTTTATTTCTATTGTTCACATACAGGAGAAGTAGTTTCAGAGGAATTTAAAAAAAAAAAACCCATTAAAGTGGGTAAAAATAATAGTGTCTGTTATTTTAGGGCATTCACATGCCTGTGTTGGTCTCTAGCCACATAGCCAAGAAACAGTACCATATTGTTCCAGGACTGATCACTTTTGCACTTAGGCAATTGGACTTAAAATATTCAAATTCCAAATAGTTCTAAATTAACAAAAGAGTGCTTCATATTAATACTATTTACAAATTTGTTTTGACAGTCATAGTACATTCATCACAACAAGGTCTTGGAATATTTCAGATTTTTTCCTTCCCCTGCTATCTGTACATTTTGTGTACAGCAGACTGTTTGGCATTCATTAATGAAATCTCACTCTGCTGTGGTTGCCTTGCTTTCTTTTCTTTTCCAAATGAATGAAGCATAGTTTGGTTTGATAAAATTGGAATTTGGGTAAGTGAAGTTTGTTTTCCGTGCTGAAAATAACTTGCAGTGTCCAAGTTGATCTAGCTCTGACTAATATTTTGTGATGAGTTTGCAACAACAGTCTTGGCAAGGATAAAAGCAGAACATAAACCTTGGAAAGTTTCCAACAAATTGAATACCTCATTTTAAAGAAATAACATGGTGGTGTTTATCATTTGGCTCAGTATTTATTTTTTAATGCATATGCAAGGATATCTGTGTGTCTAATTGATAGAATTTCTAATAACACATCTGTTTCTCCAGGCCTTACCCCAAGGGGTGCAATAGAGTCAACATATTAATAATAGAAATGTATTATATGGCTATTTCAGAATTGTGGGACTTCCAGTGTCTTTCAAATAGTTCTGTGTAGAACTTTGACCACTCACTCAAAATAAAAGTTCTGAAGACAGAGAATTGGACTAGAAGCAGCAGTAATTTCTTTCTTTCTCGTGAGAAAGGGCGCACGCCCAGGCTAATGAAAGCGGGATGAGTGCGCCTGCTCAGTGCGAGAACAAAGAATATATGTTGACCCTGAGGCAATGTCCCAGTTCTCTCCCTCCCTGCCTCACTCATTTCCCCATTGGCCGGGAACTAAGGGCTTACAATTTTAACCATGAAAACTAGCCCAATCATGGAGCGACACCCTTACTCACATGAGTTTCTGGGAGATGAGCTACAGATGGGGAGTGTAGGAATGTGGGGTTTAACTTGTTGTGATTAGGATTCGAGCAAGAATGTGGGAGGGTTAGATAGGACCCAGACAGGAATGTGGAGGATGAGGTAGATGGGGGGCAGGGAATTCAGTTTGAGAAGAGACCACCTTTGTTCTGTTTCTCTCAGTTCTTAGTGTCTTTCACATGTACTTTTGAGTTCGTACTTGACCATACAGTCACTGTTTTCTTTCCAGCTGGTACCTGACTGTGGTCCCAGCCCCCAGGTTGAACAGCAGTGGAAGCAGGCTAGATCCGCCCCCAGGCTACAGTGCTCCTTAGCATTGGCTGCCTCTTCCTCCTTTTGATTTGGTAATAGGACCCTACTGGTTCTCCATTGGGTGAGTTTCAAAGTAATACTCTGACAGCCACATGCTGAAACACTCTTCACTGCTACATGTGCCAAATGGTGTTTACAGTTCCTTTTAGAGATTTCACTGATAAAGTTATATAATATTATTTACCATTTTATCATAGTTTTTTCCCCCCAGACTTCAGCTGGGTATGAGGACAATATTAACAATACCATATTGTGCTATTTCAAAATCACTTTTCAAATATAACCTGTTATCTGTGGATCAAACTTGTTTACTTCCACTATCCCTTTCTGCAAGGTGATTTCCATTAAACAAATAGAACCTGCCCCTGTTCCTGGACACCTGTGACTTTGCACTGAGTAGAACAGGAGCATTTAAGACCTTTGCATTCTTTTCTTTTTTTTAATTAGAGAAGCTACGGGTTTTATAAAATAATGCATAAAATACAGGTTTCCCATATACTACCCTATTATTAATATCTTACATTGTTGTGGTACATTTGTTACAATTGATGGAAGCATATTTTTATAATTTTGCTATTAACTATAGTCCATAGTTTACGTTAGGGTTCGCAGATTGTGTTGTGCAGTTCCATAGATTTTTTTTTTTTATTATTTATTTTATTTATTTCTCCCCCCACCCCTTGTTGTTTGCGCTCGCTGTCTGCTCTCTGTGTCTGTTCATTGTGTGCTCTCTGTCTGCTTGTCCTTTTTAGGAGGCACTGGGAACCGAACCTGGGATCTCCCATGTGGGAGGGAGCACCTAATCGCTTGAGTCACCTCTGCTCCCTGCTTGTTGTGTCTCTCACTCTGTTTCCTCATTGCATTATCTTGTGGTGTCATCTTGTTGCATCACCTCGCTGTCTTGCTTGTCTTCTTTAGGAGGCACTGGGAACTTAACCCAGGACGTCCCACATGGTAGGAAGGTGCCCAATTGCTTGAGCCACATCTGCTACAGTTTCATAGATTAAAAAAAATTTTTTTATTCTAGTGATATATATACAACTTAAAAGTTTGCCTTTTAACCAAATTCAAATATAGAATTTAGTGCTGTTAATTATGTTCACAATGTTATTCTACCATTACCACCTACTATTACCAAAACTATTCTACCATCCCAAATAGAAATCCTTTACATTTAAAGTCTTAATTCCCTATTCACTACCTTCCACACTGTTCCTTGTTGACCTTTATTCTAAATTCTGACTCTGTGAGTTTGCTTATTCTAATTATTTCCTGTCAGTGAGATCATACAATATTTGTCCTTTTGTGTCTGACTTATTACACACAACATGATGCCTTCAGGGTTCACCCATGTTGTTGTATGTATCAGAACGTCATTTCCTTGTTAGGGCTGAAAAATATTCTATTGTGTGTATATATCACATTTTGTTTATTCTTTCATCTGCTGATGAACACTGGAGTTATGTCCATCTTTTGGCAATTGTGAATAATGCTGCTATGAACATCAGTGTGCAAATATCTGTTTGTGTCCCTTCTTTTTGGTATATACCTAGAAGTGGGATTGCTGGGTCATATGGTAATTCTATGTTTAACTTTCTGAGGAACTGCCAAACTCTTCCACAGCAACTGTATCATTTTACATCCCCACCAACAATGAATGAGTGTTCCTATTTCTCTACATCCTCTCCAACACTATAATTTTCCATTTTTTATATAGTAGTCATTCTAGTGGGTGTGAAATGGTATTGTGGTTTTGACTTGCATTTCCCTAATGGCTAATGATGTTGAACATCTATTCATGTGCTTTTTGGTCATTTGTATATCTTCTTTGGAGAAATGTCTATTCAAGCCTTTTGCCCATTTTTAAATTGGGTTGTTTATCTTTTTGTTGTTGAATTGAAAGACTTCTTTATATATTCTGGATATTAAACCCTTATTGGGTATGTGGTTACCAAATAATTTCTCCCATTATGTATTTCATTTTATTTTCATGATAAAGTCCTTTGAGACATAAAAGTTTTTAATTTTGATGAGGTCCCATTTATTTGGTTTTTCTTTTGATGCTTATGTTTTATGGGTAAAGTCTAGGAAACTGTTACCTAACACAAGGTCCTGAAGATGTTTCTGTACGTTTTTCCCTAGGAATTTTATAGTTTTGGCTTTTATATTTAGGTATTTGATCCATTTTGAGTTTATTTTTATATCTGGTGTGAAGTATGGGTTCACCTTCATTCTTTTGCAAATGGGGATCTAGATTTCCCAGCACCATTTGTTAAAGAGACTGTTCTTTTCCTATTGAGTAAACTTAGCATGCTTGTCAACAATCAGTTGGCCATAAATGTGAGGTTGATTTCTGAACTCTCAATTTGATTCCTTTTGTTCTATATGTCTGTCTGTATGCTACTACCATGCTATTTGGTTACTGTGGCTTTGTAATAAGATTTACGATAGGGAAGTGTGAGCCCTCCAAATTCATTCTTCTTTTTCAAGATGGCTGTAGCTATTGGAGACCCTGTACTCTTCCATATAAATTTGATGATTGGCTTTTCCATTTCTTCAAAGAAAGTTGCTAGAATTTTGATTGGGATTGTGTTGAATCTGTAAATTGCATTGGGTAAAATCGATATCTTAACAATGTTTAGTTTTCCAGTCCATGAACATGGAATGTCCTTCCATTTATTTAGGTATTCCTTGATTTCTTTTAGCAATTTTTTGTGGGTTTTTTTTTTTTTGTGTGTGTGTGTACAATTCCTTTATATCCTTGGTTAGATTTGTTACTAGATACATTTTTCTTGATTTCTTCTTAATGTTCATTACTAGGATATAGAAACACTATTTTTGATCTTGTCCACACCACTTTGCTGAATTCATTTATTAACTCTTTGAGATTTGTTGCAGCTATTTCAGGAATTTTTGTATATAGGATCATGTCATCTGCAAATAAAGTTTTACTTCTTCCTTTCCAATTTGGATGGCTTTTATTTCTCTTTGTTGCCTAGTTGCTCTAGCTAGAACTTCCAGTCCAGCGTTGAATAATAGTGGTGATAGTGGGCATCAATATCTTGTTCCTGATTTTAGAGGGAAAACTGTCAGTTTTCACCATTAAGTATTATGTTGTCTTTGAGTATATGCCCTTTATCACGTTGAGGAAGTTTCCTTCTATAACTAGTTTTCTAAGTGTTTTTTTTAAATTTTATTTTAAATTTTTATCAAGAAGGCAGGTTGGATTTTGTCAAAAGCTTTTTCTACCTCAACTGAGATGATCATGTGGTTTCTTTCCTTTTTTTTTTGCGTTAATGTGGTGTATTACATTAATTGATTTTCTTATGTTGAATTACCCTTGCATACCTGGGATAAATACCACTTGATCCTAGTGTACAATTCTTTTAATGTGCTGTTAAATTGAGACTGCTAGTATTTTGTTAAGGATTTTTGCGCTTATAGTAATAAGAGCTATTTATCTGTAATTTTCTTTTCTTGTGATATCTTTATCTGACCTAGGTATAATGATGACGTTGGCCTCATAGAATGAATTTGGGATTGTTCCCTCCTCTTCAATTTTGTGGAAGAATTTTAGCAGGATTGGTGGTGATTTTTTCTTGGAATGATTGGTAGAATTCACCTGTGAAGCCATCTGGTCCTGGGCTTTTCTTTGTTGAGAGGTTTTTGATCACTGATTCAATCTCTTTACTGGTTATTGGTTTGTTGAGATCCTCTATTTCTTCTTGAGTCACTGTAGGTAGTTTGTATGTTTCTAGGAATTTGTCCATTTCATCTAGTTATCTGAATTGTTGGCATACAGTTGTTCATTGTATCCTCTTATAGTCCTTTTTATTTCAGTGGGTTTGGCAGTAATGTCCCTCTTTTCATTTCAGATATTAATTATTTGTGTCTTCTCTTTTTCTTCTTCATCAGCCTAGCTAATGTTTTGTCAATTTTATGAATCTTTTCAAGGAACCAACTTTTGGTATTGTTGATTCTCTCTATTGTTTTTTTTTATTCTCAATTTCATTTATCTCCACTCTAATCTTTATTTCCTTCCTTCTGTTTGCTTTGGGTTTAGTTTGCTCTTACTTTTCTATTTCTTTCAGTTTTGAGGTTAGGTCTCTGATTTGAAATCTTCTTTCTTTTTTAATGTAAGTTTTTTTTTTCTTTCAGCACTGCATTTGTTGCATTCTATTAGTTTTGGCATGCTGTATTGTCATTTTCATTTACCTCAAGACATTTCCTAATTTCCCTTGTGATTTCTTCTTTGACCCATTGGTTGTTTAAGAGTAAGTTGTTTAATTTCCATATATTTGTGGATTTTGTATTTCTCCTTTTGTTATTGATTTCTAGCTTCAATATATTGTGGTTGGAAAAGATATATTGTTTGATTTCAATGTTTTTCATTGTATTGAGACTTATTTTGTGACTTAAGATATGGTCTATCTTGCAGAATGATCCATGTGAATTTGAGAAGAATGTACATTCTGTTGTTGGGTGAAGTGTTCTATATATGTCTGTTAGGCTTACTTGGTTTAGAATATCGTTCAATTCTTGTATTTCCTTATTGATCTTCTGCCTACATGTTCTGTTCATTATTGAAAGTGGCATATTACAGTCTTCTATTAATATAGATCTATCTATTTCTCACTTCACATCTTTCAGTATTTGCTTCATGTATTTTGGGGCTTTGCTGTTAGGTGCCTATATACTTATAATTGTTACATCTTCTTGTTAAAGTGACCCCTTTATCAATATATAGTGACTGCCTTTGTCCCTCATAGCAGTTTTTGACTTAATGACTGTTTTATCTGATATTAATTTAGCTATCTCAGCTTTCTTTTGGTTCCTACTTGCATAGCATATTTTCCCCCTACCTTCATTTTCATCCTACTTATATCTTTGGATTTAACTTGAGTCTCTTGTAAACAACATATAGTTGGGCCATACCTTTTTTTTTATCCCTCTTTCAGTCTCTGCATTTTGACTACAGAGTCAATCTGTTTACATATAACATCACTGCTGATAATACACAACTTTTTTTTTCTACCATTTTGCTATGTAGTCTTTGTAAGACTCATACCTTTTTTCCCCTCAGTTCTTCTGTTAGTGCCTGTGTTCATATTTATTTGATTTTTTGTATTGTATCATAAAGAGTCCCTTCTCATTTCTATCTGGATATATTTTTCATATCCTTTCCTTGTGGTTACCACATGGTTAAAATTTAGCATCCTAAATATCCTAAATATATGAAAATAACATTCGATTTGATACCAACTTGACTTCAATAGCATATACTTACAGTATTCCTATACCTCTCCATTTCCCACCTGTTTTTGTACTTGGTACAAATTATATTTTTCACATGTATGTCCAGAATCATGGATTTTTATGCATTTGCGTTTTAGCACCTTTAGGGAGTGAGATGTGGAGTTACATAAAAAAATATACAATATAAAAGTACTGGCATTTATAATTACCCATGGTTATCTTTACTGGGGGTCTTTATTTCTTTTTGGTGCTTTGAAACAATGTCTTTTGTCCTTTCCTTTCAGTCTGAAGAACTCCCTGTAGCATTGCTGGTAGGGCAGGTCTAGTAGTGATGAATGAACTGTCTCAGCTTTTATTTATCTGGGGATGTCTTAATCTCCCTAATTTTTTGAAAGAAAGTCTCATATGGTATAATATTCTTGGTTGGCAATTTTTTTCTTTTAGCACTTTAAGTATTTTAACACACTACATTCTTGCCTCTGTAGTTTCTGATGAGAAATCAGCACTCAGTCTAATTGGGACTCCCTTGTATATAACACATTACTTTTCTCTTGCAGTTTTTAGAGCTCTCTCCTTGTCCTTTGCATTTGACAGTTGGATCAGTATGTGATGGGGCATATTTTTCTTCCAGTTTATACTGTTTGATGTTCTCTGGGTTTCTTGGATGTGCATAGTTACTTTGTATTTTGTTAAGTTTGGGAAATTTTCTGTCATTATTTCTTTGAATATTCCTTCTGCCCCTTTCTTTCTTTTCTCTGTTTGGGACTCCTATAATGTGTATATACTTCTATGCTTTATGGTATCTCAGAGGTCTGTTGGGCTCTTTTCAGTTTTTATATTTCTTTTTCTTTCTGCTCCTCAGCCTGACTCATTTCAATGGTCTTGTATTTTTGAATTTGCTGTTTCCTTCTTCTGCCAGCTCCAATCTGCTGTTGAAAACCTCCTGGGAATTTTTCATTTGCTGTTGTGGTCTTCAACTCCAGTAGTTCTTTTTAAAATTTCTGTCTCTTTATTGAGATTCTCATATCATTCATTTATTGTTTTCCTGTTATCCTTTAGTTTTTTCTCTGTATTTTCCTTCATCTCCTTGTGCATATTGAAGATCATTTTTGAAAGTCTTTGTTATGTCCATAGTCTGGTCATGTTCATTGATGTTTTCTGGGTTTTTATCCTCTTTCTTTGGATGGGCCATCATTTCCTGTTTCTTTATCTTGTGATCTTTTGTTGCACACTGGACATTTTAATGTATTAAAATGCAAAATATGGGTTTTACTCCTTGAGTTGTCTGTTTCTTGAGTTTGTAACCAGCTAGTGATATGACAGTGATTCTCTTGAGTGTCAGGAGCTAGCAAAACCAAGCAAGTCTAAGCTAAAAACAACTTTCACTCTCTTTCCAAATTGGCTTTGTGTTTACTGATGTTCTTTGTCAGAGTTCAGCTCTCCTATGAGGATGGTGAGCCCAAGGCAAATGCAAAGTTCAGGGTCTTTCTGGTCTTTTCTGTGTCTGTGTCTTTCCCAGGGCTTGTGCTTGCTAGTGGCCTTAAGAATTCCCCTGTTTACAGCTTTTGAATGCTCCTTCTCCTTCCCAGGAGATCCACTGCCTCTCCCTGGTGATCCACTGCCGGACCTAAAGAGGTCCCAGCCTGTCTATCTCAATTGTTTCTTTCACTGCCTTTGACATCTCAAACTGCTTTTGCCTGGAGGGCAAATTCTGGGATCAAGGGTGTACTGGAGAGGTGTTTTCCAAGTCACTTTTTCTCTGCTGGAAAAAGACCAGGGACCCACAAAGGTAGTGCTGGCCTACTCCACATTGCCCTGGGAGGGGATGAGGGAGGAGCCAGGAAGAGTATCAGGGCCTTCTTCCAGAACTTCATATAGAATTTCTTTTAGTGTATGATACAAATCAAGTTTTCTAATTATTATTTTTTTGTAAATATATAAACATTTATTCCAATTGATTAATGATATTAATTATGAATTAGGTTCACTATATTTTAGGCTATCTTTCCTGTTTTATTCATCTGTCCACTTTTATATCAGTAGTACTTTGTTTTATTATAGCTTTAGGATATTTAATGTATTTTTTCAGAATTATCTTATTTGCTTAATATTTCAGATGAATTTTCAAATTATTTTGCCAAGTTCCAACCAAATTTTCATTGTGATTTTGATTAGAATTGCAGAAAACCTGCAGATGACTTTGACAAAATTCCTCATCTTTACTTTGTTTTCATACCAAGGAACATTTATTCAAATATTCTAAAATTTCATCTTATTATTAAAGACCAGCCCCTCCTCCACCAATTATTTAGTTTATGAGAAATAGCCATACATACCAATATTAGTGCATGAACAGCTCCCTGCTGTCAGTAGCAGTCATTTTTTAAAGGAGGGGTAACAAGAGTCATACTAGTGGCCAAAAGTCAGTTCCTTTATAGCTCTAACTATATATAGTTTCACTTTCTGCAAAGTGGCCCCATCTAATAGCTTTTCTAATAGAACTGCTTTTACTTTGTATCACCAACCTCTTTTTAAAAAATTTTTAATTAAAAAAAAAGATACTTAGATTACATAAATGTTACATAAAAAATATAGGGAATTCCTATATGCCCTGCTCCCCACACCACCCACATTTACCCCCATTAACATCCTTCATTAGTGTGGTACATTCATTGCAATTGGTGGACACATTTTGAAGCATTGCCACTAAGCATGGATTATAGAGTTTCCATTGTAGTTTACACTCTCTCCCACACAACTCTGTAGGTTATGGCAAGATATATAATGGCCTGTATCTGTCATTGCAATGTCATTCAGGACAATTCACCAACCTCTTTTTATCTTTATTCATTCAACTAACATTAAATGAGCACTTACTTTGTGCTAGATTCTCGGGAAACAAAAGTGAATAAAACAGGAAAAGTCCCTGCCCAAGCAGAGATTTTATTCTAGTTAAAGAGGCAGACAATAAACAAATACATACGTATAAGGCAGTGACAAATGCTATGAAGATAGATACAGCTGAGTCAGGGGACGAGTGTGATGATTGACAGGTATTATTTGATTCAGGGTGGTTAGGGAAGACCTTTCTGATAAGGTGACAATTGAGCAGAGCCCTGAATGCAGGGCAGGGAATAAGCCATGCACATATGCTGGGAGCAGGGAGGGGAGGGTGGTGCTGATAGAATATTTTAGACAGAGTGGATAGCCAGTGCAAAGGTGGAGGCTCTTCCTTAGAGAAGAGGAGCAAGGGAAAGAGAGGTAGGCAATGAGTCAGAGAGAGCAAGATCATTTGAACAATGGTCAGAGCTTTAAATTTTACTCTTAGTGCCATGGGGACTGTAGGAAATTTTGAGTAGGGGAATGACATAATTCTTTTTGTATTTTAGAAGGAAACTGTGAAGAGCTGTTCTCAGAAAGCTCAAGTGGAGGTATTAGTCTTTAAGATGGCTCCTGAGCTAGGTAGTGTGGGATGGTAGAGGAGGTAACTTCCTCAGGAGAAGAAAGACCAGAGCCAGCCTTGGTCTTTATGGAGAACAGGAAGGTGAAATGAATGTTTAGCCAAGAGGATGAGAAAAGAGAACTTGTGACCAGGCATGAATTTTTAGGAGGCACAGTGGAAGGGTTTAGAAGTTAGGAGGAGTGGAATCTTCAGTTGGATGAGCAGGTATACAGAGCTCACAAGTGACTGATACTGTTTTAAAATTCTGGCCTCTGTCTTCACTTTTTACCTTCTCTCCCATTCTATATTGTAAGGTGCTTGAGGACAAAGACTGTACCTAATGTTTGTTGAACGAAAGATTAACCTGCAAACTGTGCTTCATTACCATCTGATGGAATAGACCAGTATGTCAATCAGTATGTCCCTTTTTCATTTTCTCTCTCAAACATTTATTGAGCATCTACCATGTGCCAGACACTGGGAAAAATGAATGAGATGCTTTCTCTGCCCTCAGGAAGCTCACCGTCTACTTGGGGGAAATGTTATGTATGTACGGACAATTTCAATGCAAGGTGATAAATTCTCTGAAAGCTGTGTGTATCGACTTGCTTAGATAAAATTTATATCAACTGCATAATTGTATCTCAAATATAAAGATTTCAGTGGTGATGGTATTATAGAATGTCTGCTTATATACAGGCTACTGGGTGTAGAGATTATTCATATTGCAAAATTTTTAGTTTTGTCTCAAAGTACTGGTATTGCTGTAAGAACTAAAGACCTCTCCCTCCTTCTCTCCCTTCCTTTTTTTCCTGTATCTGAGGTGAACTGTCTCTGACCCTTCTGTAGAAAAAACTCTTTTAAGGTGGACTTCTTAATTTTAAATAGTCATCAGAATAACATGTTGTAAAGGAGTTTCACTGTTGGGATCTGATACTGAGGCTAGTAAGGTCTGTATATCTTTCTTCAGCAGATGTTTGGAGAGTGCCTACAGTGTGCCGGGTGCTGTCCTAGGAGATTCAGCAATGAATAAGGCATCCACAAATCCCTACCCTCATGGAACTTACACTCTAGTGTTAGACACCTTTGCCTCACCTATGTTGACATGTGAAGGTTTTCTCCTTTAAGGGAGGAGTATTAACTTGGCCCTAATTGCCAAGTATCTAATAAGCAGGAATTACTCCTTTGCCATGAGCCAGTGTGCTTTTATTTTTCCTTTTCTCTTAATTCATTTACTGCGTCCCAGGCTATTATTTATTGCCCTTTCAAATTTAGTCTTTAAGAATAAAATGTGAAAATGAATGAATGGCTGTATACTGAGTTTGTCTATGTTGCAGAGCAGAATGAATGTGGGTTTTACTTCAGAGCTGTTGCCAGGAAGGAGCAGTAATTACATCTGAAATTACAATAGAAATTGTGTTTAAAACTTAATAGAAAAAGAACCCCTTGTGTCTGAGCACTAATTACAAACAAAAATTAAATAAGGAGATAAAGGGAGAGAAGTCCTTCAAAAAGCTAAGAGCATTTGAATACATGACAAAGAGATATGCTTTATTGGTAGATTGTATAAAATGGAGCAGATTCCTATAGCAGTATATTAGAACAATAGATATAATGTCACATTGATCAGGAAGCAATCTGTATACCCATCTACTCCTTTGTAATTGTTAAGATTGCTTTCTGATTTCATAGGTATTCAGGAGACTAAAGATACAAGGAATGTGGGTTTAAATAGAAAACTGTAATATTTTCAATTATGAGAGGCAGCCATAGGCTCTGCCTGTGTGAACTTTGTAAATCATGACCTTTCTTTATCTTGGATTCCTTACCGGAAAAACAAAGGGGTGAATCAGGTGATTTCTGCAATACTTATAGGTTCCAGCTTTAAATTTCCAAGCTTTCATTTGATGTATGTATATATAGTTGAGGGGCTGAAGGTACACATATTAGGAGCAGTGTCTTTATTAGGATGGACTTATACACAAACATACACGAAAAAGTGAACATAGAAATATAGTACCCCTAAGTTTTTATGGTCAATAAATTCCATCCAGAAAATAATATGAAATAGTTTCCAGATTTAAACTGGATTTAATTTGAACACAGTTGGAAATATATTAAAAAATAGTCAAATACCTGTCTTGAAGGAGTTTCAGATTAATAGGGAAGACAAAAAAGACCAATATATAGTTCAATAGGAAAATGTCATAGAAATGTCAAAATTATAAAAGTGTGTTGAGAAGATTGTTCTTGAGCAAGAGAAAAGCTTAGAGGTGAAAAAGGGTGTGTTTTAGAGGGAGGTACAAGAAATCCAGGCAGTTCTGACTCCTTAGTACTTAGTAAATATAGAAATCTAAACTTTAGGAAAACAATATTTTTGGAAACTCCATTTCTCAGAGAGATGGTGAGGCTGTAGTGATTCTAGATAGGCCCACTCCAGGCTTTTGTGGTAAGTGACATCTAAGGAATACATGCTAATGACTCTTGTTCAGCCATTTGTTGGTTCATTAGTTCATTCAATTTTTTCTTAGAGAAGTTGTGAGATTACAAAACAATCAGGCAGAATGTACAGAATTCCCATTCATCACCCCTCCACCAATACCTTACATTTTTGTGGAACATTTGTTACAGATTATGAAAGAACATTATCAGACTGTTACCACTACCTATGGTCCATAGCATACGCTTGGTATAATTTTTCTATATACCCCCGATTATTAACACTATTTATTAGTATTGTACATTTGTTATAGTTCATGAGAGAACACTCTCATATTTGTGCAGTTAACCACAGTCCATCTTCCACCACATGGTTCACTGTGTTATACGGTACCATACCTTGTACATTCTATCCAAAGTGGGCTCTCAGGTGGCTGTCTCTTTCATCACAGAGTTGTGCAGTCATCACTCCAGTAAACCTTTGAATGTTTTCCTTAGTCCAAAAGAAAAAGTCCCATACCCCCCTATTATTGACCCTTAGCATTGATATAGTAGCTTCTTTGACAATGATGCAAGAATATTACAATATTGCTGTTAACAATAGTCTATAAGTTACATTAATTGTATTTTCCCCATGCATCACTATATTCTTACCACCTTGTAATAGTGACATACATTTGTTCCAGTTTGTAGAAGAACATTCTTGTATTTGTATTATTAACCATAATCCTCATCCACCTCCGGGTTCACTGTTACTCAGTCCCTAGATTATTTTCTAGCTTTCTTTCCATTGACATTTACAATCCTAGACTACCTCTTTCAGCCACAATCCCATTTCTAAATCAGCTGTGTTAGTTATACTCACTATAATGTGTTACCATCAGCTCTATCCATTTCCACACTTGTACAGTCAAGGTAATTGAAATTTCTACATATATTAAGCATCAGTACCCCTTCACAGTCCTCATCCTGTTTCCTAGTAATCTATAGTTTGGATTTAACTCCATGTGCTTTTTCTCCATATTTAGTTCACATTAGTGAGGACAATATTTGTCCTTTTGTGTCTGGCTTATTTCACTTAGCATTATGTCCTCAAGATTCATCCATGTTTTCATGTGTGTCCCAACTCAAGTATCCATCAACCTATGAATGGATAAACAAAATGTGGTATATACATACAATGGAATACTGTGCTGCTATAAGAAGAAATGAAATTGTTATTCATTTTATTCACTCAATACATTTTCATTACGTAGTCATCAAACACATTATACATTTCAATAACTGTTCATTCAATATATTCAATACATTTAATACTTACTATAAGTGTTTAAGGTGTTTGATACAGACAATACAAAGAAATATAAGACTTAGCCCCTGCCCTCATCATGGTTTAACAGGAAAGGCAGAAAAGAAACAGTTACCATATAATGTGATAATTGCCACCATAGCAGAGCAATGATAACAATAAGGACAGCAGTTTTGCTCCCATTTACTGAACAGGTCCTATGAGCCCAGAATTGTTTAGTTGTTTACATACATTATTCCTGACGATACACTTAAACCCACTGTGTAAAGCCCTCTACCCCTTTGAAGCTTCCACATACAGCTCTGCTACCTTCTCCCCATCTTGTTTCAGTCCTTTATTGACATTACAGGTACCTTCTATTCCCTGAATAATTTTTTTTCCATTTAAAAACAGTATAGTATAGTTTACATAGTAAATCTCACCCTTTTTAGTGTATGGTTCTAAGAATTTTGACAAATGAAGACAGTAGTGTAATCAGCACCACAATCAAAATATGGAACAGCACCATCACCCCAAAATATTTCTTGTCTATCTTTGTAGTCAGCTCCTCTCTTGACCTCACACCCTGGCAATCACAGGTCTATTTTCTGCCTCTGTAATTTTGCCTTTTCCAAGATGTTATATAAATGGAATAATATAGTATGTAACCTTTTGAATCTGTTTCTTTCACTTAGCAGAATGCATTTGAAGTTCATCCATGTTGTTGCAATATATTGGTAATTCCATCCTTTTTATTGCCAAGTAATATTCCATTCTATGGATGTAACTCAGTTTGTTTATTGATTCGTCAGTTGAAGCACATTTGCAATGTTTCCAGGTTTTGGTAATTATATACAAATTTTACGTATTGACATTCAGGTATTTATGACAATATAAAATTTCATGTGGGCAGAGAACTGTGAATGGGGCTGCTGGGTCATATGATAATGTGCATGTTTAGCTTTATGAGAAATGACAAACTGTTTTCCAAAGTAGCTCTACCATTTTGCATTCCCACCAGCAGTGAATGAGAGTTCTAGTTGCGCTTCATCTTCTTCACTGTTTGGTAGGATCAGGTGTTTTTTGTGTTTTTTTAAAATTTTAGCCATTCTAATGGGTGTGTAATAGTATCTCATTGTGCTTTTAATTTGCGTTTCCCTAATCACTACTGATATTGAACATTTTCTCATTCACTTCTCTGCCATCTTAATATCTTATTTGGTGAAGTATCCATTCAAATCTTTTCTCCATTTAAAAAAATGTGTTAATTATTTTTTATTCTTGAGTTTTGAGAGTTCACAAGCAATTTATCAGATATATGTGGTTGCAAATATTTTCTTCCAGGCTTTGGCCTGCTTTTTAATTGTCTTAGTGTCTTTTGATGCGCTCAAGTTCTTAATTTTGATGAAGTCCAATTTATCAAACATTTTTATGGATTATGCTTTTGGAATATCTAAAATTTTTAATCCAACTCAAGGTCACAAATACTTTTTCCTATGTTTTCTTCTGGAAGTTTTATAGTCTTAGATTTTACATTTAGGTCTATAATCCCTATTGAGTTAATTTTTTGGATATGGTGTGAAGTATGGATCAAGGTTTTTTTTTTTTCTTTTTGGCATATGAATATCTGTTTGTTCCTGCACCTTTTGTTATAAGGACTATAATTACTCCAATAAGTTGCTTTTGTGCCTTTGGCAAAGATCAGCTCACCATATGTGTGTAGGTCTATTTATTAATTCTCTATTCTGTTCCATTGATCTATTTGTCTATTTTTCTTTTACCAATACCAACAGGTTTTATTAGTGCAGCTTTAGAATAAGTCATGGAATCAGGCAGTGTGTGTCAGGGTAATGGTGGTCTTGTGGTCTTGTGGAATGATTTGGGTGTTTCTTCACCATTTGTATTTCTTCTCTGGACAATTGTCTTTTCAAGTCTTTTGGCCATTTTTAAATTGGGTAGTCTGTCTTTTTATTGTTAGGCTCTATGATCTCTTTATATATCAAGGATATTAAACCCTTATCGGATATATGATTGCCAAATATTTTCTTTCATTGAGTAG
>JAQZBX010025992.1:0-29205 GCA_029593785.1 Cabassous unicinctus | reverse complement strand
GGGGGGGGGGTGAGATGCAGAGAGAGAGAAAGAGAGAGAGAGACACACACACTGAACAGCCTCTTGCTGCCACTTCCCAGAGCTACAAGGGAGGGGTACTGGGGAATTCTCTGGGATGGAAAAATGGCATCTGCAGTCAAGTTCGCCTCTTTCAACCTTGCCAACCTCTCCCCGCAGGTGCAGGCACTCAAGGCCCAAGGACTGACGCTGACAGGGCCCATCAGTTCTCAGGCTTGGAAGAGGGGGTCTATTTGGTGGTAGAACTTAGATGGTTTGCCCCAGGCATTCTTTACACAGCCGGACCCATGCCTTTCTTAGAGCAGCCTTTTCTCTCCCCACATCCTATCTGTCCACACCCTTCATCCAGGTTTTCTAACCTGTGTGGTGTGGTGGGGGCCGTCTCAAGGGCAGAGGAATCTATGTCTTTTAAGAACCTGATGCCTACTTCTTCCATTTGAACAGAGAATATTTTACTCAAGAGGTATCTGAGTCCAGAGAGACCAAAGTCGCACAGTTAAGCCAGGAAACCGGATTTAAAACAGAATCTGACGGCTGGCAAGCCCTTTCCATGCTGCCAGGAACCCCCAGGTGGTCACCTGTATTTAGTACTTTTAAACGTATTTTCTCGTATGGTCTCATTCAATGCTTATTATAAAGGACTGGTGAAAAACACAACCGTATCCTCCATTTTCCAGGTGACAGAACGAAGGCACTTTTTGCTGAAGAACTCACAACAAAGAAGCTGGGCTCTGACGTCAAATCCTGTAGGCCAGGCCTCAATCCGTAATTCGGGTCAATCACATTAGTTATTATATTATAATCTCCTTGTAGCGTGATTTTAAAAGTATGCCCCCGCCCCCACTTTGCTTTTGACCGCGCTTGTAACTTAACAGTGGCAGGGACGTGACGTGTTTGCAGCTGAAACGCGCTGGGTTCTGCAGTTCCTTCTTTCTGACACCCAGTTCGGTGAAGTCGTCTCCGCTCTCCCGCACACAGGTCCCACTTCCCGGTGGTTTCTGCAGAGACCAACGAGGGAGTGAGAATGAGTTTCCCGGCCTACCCTGGCGGAGGCTGAGTATCCGTCGCTCCCCTCCCCCCCGAGCCGCCGAGTCCCCGGGGCCCTGTGTCGCGGGCAAGATAATTTGGCTAATGAACTCGTTAAAGGGCCCCTGGTGACCCGGCCTCGGCCTCCCCGCGGCCCATCTGGGAAATTCCCTTGAAAGGCCCAGCCTCGCCGCTGCCGTCTGGCGCTGACAGAGGCGCGCACGCGGTGACTCTAGGACCCCTACATTAAAATAATTGCCCGGCGGAACAGGTGTCCCACTCCGGGCTCGCGGGGGCGCACCTGGGGGCCCGGAGCCGCCACAGCTGGGGGAGGGGAACGGCCTGGCGCCGCGGGAAGGTCAGGTCCGCTGGTCCGAGCGCGGAAGACCGTCGAGAGGGGGCCTTCTCCGGGACTCCAAGCCCACGACGCTCCTGGGCCAGTGGATTCGCCTCCAGCCCGGGAGCCTGCTCAGCCCAGCGGGCCCGAGCGCGTGAAGGCGACACCGGCTTCGAGCTCTCGCGGGCGGGCGGGTCCGGCGCACCCGGGCTCAGCTCCGCGGCGGCTCGTTAGGGTGCGGAGAGCAGCGCGGCCGCGCGCCCCCAGCCGCACCTGGCTGCTGCGCCGCAGCCCAAGCGTTCCGGGTGACGCCGGGTGCAGAACTTCGAACTCGCACTAGGGCTCTGAAGTTGGAGCGAATCCTTATATTGGCTTCCGGCCAAAGGCACGCGGGAGAGGGCGCGCAGTTCTGAGCAGGGGGCGCGCAAAACCGCGGCATGTGTGTGCAGGGTGGATCCCCAATTCTCTCTTCCCGCCGAGGAAGCGTCCAGCTCCCAGGTCCCCCAAGCTACGCGGATTGTCCAAACCCCAGTGGTTGGAGGAGGAGAGGGGGAGGACAGATTGGCCGCGGAGGTGAGCAGGTCTCCGCTGTGCTGCTAAAAAGAAAGCAGCACAGCCCAGGCGCGGGGCCAAGCCTATTGCCAAAAACACATATTACACTGCGACATTCTGTAAATGAGATAATGATACATAAACCCGGATGATAGATGTGACATCCCTGGGATGTCTTCTCTAAATTAGCTGCTCACATCGACTGCTAATAATGGTGAGTTTATGAAAGCAATTTCAGTGCAAAATGCGAGAGGGTCTTCTTACTCTAATCAGCCTGCCTCGGTTAATGGAGGAGGGGGTCAGGCTGAGAATTATTGACACGCCCGTGCCCTTAACCTGTTTCCCAATAAAGCTGATTAGTTTTTGTCAATTCATCAGCTAACCGCTCTTGCTGGAACTGCATCAAAGCCTTATTTGCTCAGGGGAAATCAACAAGTCACAGATCAGATCCATTAAGGGGCGGCCTCGGCTGGGACCGGTCCTGGGTGCGAGCGGAAGCCCCGACGGACCCACGCATCCTCTGAGGCGCCTCACAGTGGTGACAAGGGTGGGGCCTCCCTAAACTTCAAGCGCCGCGACATTGATGAATATGGAAACGTTTCTGTGTCTGAAGACTCTCTTTCTCTGAAGGCTAAGGGGAGAGAGAGACAAAAAGCACCTGTCCGCCTATCATTCTGGAACTTGGCAGTCCCGTGTCTGGGGCGAGGATGGTGTTGTCACTTTAGAGGCTAAGTGGCCGAAAGCAACCGTTCCGCGAGAGGCGGGCAGGGCAGTGGGAGATGAGGGCGTGAATTCTTGGGTTTGGGGGGTCCGCACAGTCTGTCTGCCTGGCGGTCACACACAACCTCTTGCAGGGCATAACCTCTGCACTCCGCTCTCCCTATCCAAGAGCCGGCTGGAGGGAGAAGAGAGCGGGACCCCAGGCCTCCTGCTGCCGCAAACCAGGGAAGGCCGGAATCCACGCCTAGAGCCCGAGCGTAATTAACCGCCAGTAAGGTTTTATTTGGGCGAAATCGGCACCCACACTCTGAGTGACCCTAAGAGCTAGCCTAGTGACCTCCGAAAGCGCGCGGAAGGGACGGGGAAGGGGCCGCTTTCGAGTGCAAATGTGTTGCGGCCCTGGAGTTTTTGCCTCTACCTGCGCACTTGGTGAGCCGGCTGCAAGGTCGCCCCAACCCAGACTGCGGGAAGGACCCGACCCGGGCCTCTATCGAGCTCCCGCTGGCAGGAAGTGAGCGGATCCGCCGCGGCGTTTAGGTGACCCCCCGGGCCCCTGGATCGCTGTAGGTGCGCAGGTCGCAGTGGCAAGGAGACGCCCGGCCGGTGGGCAAGAGGAGGAAAGCGTGCGCTGTACCTTTAAGCCCCCTGCCACCGCCGCCTCCCAGCCCCATCCCCCTTCAATTTAATTTCATTAAAACAGAGCATGAATATTTCTATTAAACCTAAAATGAAATATGAAGCCATTTAGACTCTGCCTGCACCAATCACCCAGATTTATGACTTTTATTCATCACATCAAGAGCTTGGAAAAATGAATTTTCTTCACCCAGGAAGGAAATAAAACCTCAGGCTTGGTCATTTCCAGAAAGCTGTTAATTTGACCATGTGGTAATTACTTTCACAATTAACTAAAATACAAATCAACTTGACAAATTGGGCTAGTTTATATATTAATTAGCCCGCTTAAATTTATTCATTATGAAAAGACAATTTAAGGGGACCTGCGGTGTCTGTTTTATTGCAATAAATTATTGTTAGGAAATGGGTCTAATAAAATATCTTAATATTTAAGGATATTGTATACGCGAGGGGAGGGTGCTTTATTGACAATTTCATTTTCCAATTAGTAATTTTGTTGTAATATATCTGCGAACTGGAGACACCCCTCACAGGAAGGAACGGATTCTCCCGGCTCATAGCTTGGTGGGGAGTGGCTGGGTCTGAGCAGAGAAAAGAGTAAATGCCGCAGGATGGGCTGGCACCGGACCACACGAACACCTTGGGTTTGTGGAGAAGCAAATCCACATGGACACCGAACCCGGGGACCCGGTACGCTGCATTTGACCCGGGTCCCCCTCCTTCCCACCCGAGCTGCAGTGGCTGATTTAATAGAATGTCGATAGAATCATTCGATGCCTTTTAGCTTGTGATCTTTATAAATGTCCCTCTATTAAATTAGAAAATGATTCTCTTCTCGTTTAATTGTATTCTTTCGTTTCTTATTTCCAATTAATTAGTCCTATCGACGTTGCAATATTTTAAGTGACTCGAGTCCGTTTACAGTTAAAATATATGGGTCAGCACATGCAATTTTATACCCGACAGAACTATATAATGTGCGTTTTAACTACTCTTTCCTCATATGTCTTAAACATCTGGCTAAAATGCACCATCTGGCAACCTTGCCAGCTCCCTCCTCGGGAATCGGTAGGCACCGTGTAGGCACCTCTCAGAGGCCCCCCTCCCCCAGGCACCTTCTGAGCTCCAGAAGCAAGGGACAGACAATCCGTACCGGGGAGAGTCCAGCCAGGGCCTTTATTTGGGATTATTCCTATTTTTAAAATCTGGCCGCAGCCCGATGGTTTTGGAATAAATAGGCACCTATAGAGGAGCCAAGCTCTGTGTCTTTATTAAACAATTGTACCGTCTGGCCAAGGAGAGTGAGGGTTGGGTGCGTCTGCCGCGGGTTTCTCTCTTTGGCCTGTCCTTACCGCACGCGCGTGCGGTGGCGCGGGTTATCTGCACGCGCTCCTTCCCCTTAGGGCCCGGCGGGCATCTGGTGGAGGGGGAGCAGGGTGAGGAGGGCGCCGGCGGCTTTTTCTAGTCTGAAGACTCTTAGAGCTGCCACAGCACGGCTTCTGGGAGGCCTCCTCTCCTCCTACATACTTTTTAGCATTTCCACCAGCCTCCTTGTTGCCTTATAATCCTTAAAAATAACTTTTTAAAGTGACCTTTCCTCTCTCCGGTCCCAGCCGACTTCTTCGCTGTAAATAATGCCACAGTACCTTACTCGAAAACGGTTTACTTTTGCTTTTCCGGGGGTGAGGCGGAATGTTTTTTTGCTCAAAGACATCCATTCATTTCCCCCAAACAACCATCTAGCAAGACTCTACCCGCGAGTTCGGTTTAAACGGGGGAGGGAGGATCCACCTTTCCTTAATTAATTGATTAATTAACTAATTCCTCCAAGAAAGATTTATGGGGCTGCTGCTTCGTGCCAGGCGCACACCGCAGCATCTTCGCACACGCCTTCCCCTTGTTAAGAAGCCACTGCGCTGATTTAGGACCTCGGGGCCTTTGCGCGCCCGGGCGGCAGCCGGTGGGGCGGGGGTGGGCGGGGGCTGCCCGCTGGCCCCGGCCCCCGGCCTGCGAGCCCTGCAACAGGTCGTTGCGGCGGAGAAATAACCCCCCGCTGACCCCGCCGCCAGCTGGGAGGGAAGCGCGCCCTGCCCGGGGGGCGGCCCCACAGCTCAGAGGAGCCGGGTGCCGGCGGGTGGGGGGGCCGGCTGGGGGTCCGCGACTCCCTCCTGCGAATGAGCAAGAGGGTCCTGCCCCCCACGGGTCCTGCCTCCGGCCGCCCCTGCTTTGGGCGCTCTAGATGTTTGTCCTGAGGATCCTGTGGGTTTGCTTCCGATTGTCGGTCTCCTGGAGGTTGAAGGTAGAGGGTGTTAAAAGCCGCGTCTACCAGTTAATTAGTTTTTGACTCGTAAATTTGTTTTCCAACTGGCAGGCGGCTGCATCCTCTCCCCACGCTTCTTGTATCCTTTCCTGTACCTCTCTCGGGAAGATCAACCTGCCCAGACGCCTGTTCACCCAAACGGCAGTTTCTAGAAGCCAAGTCGTTGCCTGTCTGTAGGACTTGGAGAGCAGCCGCAGAATGGCCTCGGAGTTTTCATGCAGCCAGAGTCTGTGGAAGTCCCTTCGCTTGTCTTCTCCCTTCCTCCGAGGGGATCGAAGTTAGGATTCTATTTTGTGTATTTCTAATTAACTTTTCTTCTCCTTTCCTTTTTTCCCTGTGTCTTCCTAGAATGGGAAAGTCTTTCCCATATAGTAAATTTCCCTAATCATCTTGGCTTTCTTCCGCAGAGCCAAGAAACCCTCTTTTCCTCCTCAAGGCTTATGCCCTTAAAAAAAAAAGAAAAAAAAATTTAAGTGCTAAAATGAGATATATTGAGGAACGGTGAAGATGTTATAGCCTCCTCCCAGGGGGGCACACCTCACTCTGCCTTTCTCCCCATTTTCTTGGAAGAAAAATGTACTGCTCTGTGTAAAAACCTCTTGGCAGCCTCTGGCAACCTTTAGTTCTGCTCATTGAATGCAGTGATGGTGCAGGATCGCTGGGTGGAGGGTTTTTGCATTTCAAGTCTGGATCTTAGAGGTCATCCCGGCAACCAGACTCATAGAAATTAGGTGTCTTGCCCAAGGTGCCATGGCTAGAGAGGGCAGAGCTGGGACTAGGACTTGTTTCCAGACTCCTAGCCCAGTGCTTTTTCTAGTAGCCCCCCACCCCCATAGAGAATACCTGCTTGGTTATACCTACTCTCAGTGAATGAGCTGGGGTTGGGGTGGGTCTGGGGATGTCTTTAATATGACAGCATTTTTCCAGGGGAGAGAAGGCTCTTAGGTCACTTGAAGCTGGCAGCCCATCCATTCAGAATTTCTGGCAAAGCTGGGAAGAGGAGGACCCTGCAATCTACAGAATGTTGTCAGAGAATTCTAAGAAGTCTTTCATGATAACCATAACCACAGATTAGCTTTTTCCAATGTGACACAAAAGGCAGGCCATCTCCTTTTAGCCATCCTGAATCCATCTGCTGGGTAAATTAAAAATTTGCTCATCTCCCTCTTCCTGGTTATTAACTGGCATTGTCAGCCTGCAAGGTTAAAGGGAAAAAATCTTTGGCAATTACAGAGCACTAGCTTAGATAATTGAAATCTGCAGATAACCCCCAGACCTCCCTTCCACCAGCTTCCTCATCCACCCTTTGATCAGGGATGTGCTAGTGGAAAATGAATTGACTGTCTTTTCATCTCTGCTGCTGAGTCTGAAAATGATCAGTGAAATGGCCCTAAGACAGGCCAGCCAAAGGCCTTGGGGAGTCCAGGTAATTTCCCAGAGTGAGTAATCTACCATATTTGAGTAAGTGAGAGCTGGCTGAAATGATACTCCCCGGAATAAACTTCTTTTCCCCTCTCACACTACTTGTGTTGGTGCATCTCAGGGTTGCTTGAGGAGAGGAATGAGGCATCCTCCCCCTCTGCTCTGAGTGACACCTGCAAGCACGTTTTCTGACTTTGGGCCCCACATAGGTTATTTAACATGATCTAAGTCAGCCAGTATTTATTAAGCCTCTTTGTGTGACCAGCTTGATACTAAACAATAAGGAGGCAACTTAAGATACCATTTCTGTACTCAAGGAACTTAATACCTTGTTGGAGGAGACCAAATGTGCACAAGAGAAACAATTAGAAAATACCATCAAATATGTACAATAAAGTACAAAAAAAGGGGAAGAGAGCAGTGCTCTGTGGAAGATATGGGACTCGAGTCAGGCTTGAAGTCTAGTGTTTATGAATAATTGGGTGTATTATAGAATACGTTTTCCAAAATCCTGTGAAAAAAGCATCAGGATGCATGAGAAACTGTCAAAATCTTGTTTTACTCTGGATTATACAACAGAAAGATGACTAGTCCTGGTTTATAATTTTATTAACTCTGACCTTGACAATTTTCTTAAGTTCTTTGGGTCTCAATTTCATCATCTGTGAAAAATTTGTTTTGCCATCCTCACAAAGTTATTATGAGGATCATAAAATAACCAAGTGTAATGGAATAATTTTTGTGTGGTTTTTTAATATGGTGTAGGCTCAGTGGAGAAGCGGACTAATTTAAATTGATTGAAAACCTAGTACAGGTCAGCTGCTATACATCTCTTTAATCTTTACAGTCTTCTGATGTATATGATATTATCCCCATTTTATAGAGGAGGAGGCAGAGGCTTAGGGAGTTTGTGTGATTTGCCCCCAAATCACACATTTAGCAAGTGGCAGAGTTAGGATTTGAACCCAAAGTTGTCTGGCCCAAAGCCCATATTCTTTTCACTCACCACAATTCTCACAACTGCTGGGCTACTCTTGGCAAGTGGAATTTTGCAACAGTAGAAAAACTCGTGTCCTAGAACCTCACAGAGGGAAGTTTGCCATTTGTACGTAGGAAGCTTTCACTGTGAACTGGATAAAGTTTGTCTATTTCTGATGAAGAACCAACTGCTATATCTGTCAGTTTCTTTACCAGTCAAGAGCCAGGCTTCAATACTGTTTAAGCCACCAGTAAGTTAGGAATGTCATAGTAGACTCCATGCAGCGGGTGGGGGGTGGGACACACAGAAACTGCCACTAAATATACAAACCAATTCTGGTTTGTGGCAGCTATATGGAGGAAAACAGGAACGCTGAGGGCTGAGGCAAATGAAGGGAGTTTATAAAGATATACTTTGGCGTTTGGGGAGGCAGGGGCAGAGAGAAAGGAAGGGGAGAGAAGATGGGGAGACCTCCAGGCAGTTCTGCTCCATTTCGTATATTAAATGTAGAAAAAATTAAATGAGGTAATAGTTCCCAAGTACTGGAAGTTAAATATTCAGCATAAAGGCATTTAAAGATAAAATGTAAAAAGCTAAAATGAAAACTACTGAAATATAAGCAGAAAAACAAAAATCATGGCCAGTAGAGGGGGAAAAAAAGAGATATTTTAGGGTCTGTGAAATTGCCTTCTCTTGGCCACTCTTTGTGATGGGACCCAGTAGGGACTGGGTGGGCCGTGGGCTCCAGCCTTTCTGTTCCCCAACACAGAACATCTCTGCCCTGAGTACATGCACAGGAGACAGACCCTGAAAGGCTTGAGAGCTTGTAGACCAGTGGCAGGGGCAGGCATCGAGGAATAGACCTAGGCAAGAGCTGCTTAAAATCTGAGATATAGGGGGAATGGGGATATTGCAGTTGGGTGGAATTCAGGCCAAGTCGATTGTGGAATGCTCCAAATATGTGATGAGGAGCTTTATAGTATTTGTCTGTTGAGCATTAAATTACCATGAATCATTGACAAGAAACCAAACAGTGCTGGATCTATATAACAATTTAGAGCCATATTGCTTCAAATAAAATCAAATTAGAGGCCTTTCCCCAATTAGTTTATGCAAACGCTTACACAGAATTCAAATAGTTATGTTCATGGTACCGCAATCTCCATCTTACACCTCTTACAACGCAGATACACTCAAGCACACCCATCACAACACCCAGGCTGTGTCAACATGCTATCTCTAGATAATAAATATGAGACACAGCACACACTGTTTTTAATTGCATCTATAAACTGGGATTAACCCCCAAGTCAGGTTTCCCTATTGCAATTAAATATCCTCAAATAAATTGTTTCCTCAATAAACAAATGGAAGGGACTGTGTTTGCCCTGAATAATAACAGGTGTAATATTTTACTTGCTAAAGTTAAGTATTAAGTGGAATCACTTGCTAGCCTTGATTTATTCCCTGAGATCGGAAAGTCATTTTTCACTACGTCATGTGCAGCTTCAGTACTGTATAAACAGCTAATAATGCACTAAATCAACCTAGCATGACCTTGCATTTCACCTAAAGCCACCAAGACTTAAAGACCTAGAGTTGGGTGTTCTCACGAGAACCAACGAAATAGAAGCTGTCCTGAAAAGAGAACTGATGGCATGATTTTTTTTTTTCTGTCTTTAGCTTCTAAGATTCAAAATGTAAGAGTTGTATGAAAACCTGCGGAATCCTTAAACGATCCAGTAACTCTGCATGGGTATGCATTCTCTCTGGATTTTCAGGTTGTAGTTGAACAGGCTAGAAGGCTAAGTCCTCCTAGCTTAGTCCTGTGACTTGCAAGGAAACAGATTCCGTCCTAAGGGAAGGATAACAATTGGACTGATATTTTCATTGCTCTTAATTCCTTGAGCAGTTGCTACATATGGCCTTAACCTCTTCATTGGTAATATTGCACAAAACTTCTTAAAATCATTATTTCTCACCTCATCAAGGGAATGCTCACCTGATTTTTGAGGTTTTGATGGACAAAGGATAGACTTTTAAGACTTTTGATACGTGTGTTGGCATATATCAGTATATCGGTGCTACTTTTTCTTTTTAACTGAGGGCAGGGAGGGGAGAAGATAGTGACATGTCCTGGGAAGTTGGAGGGTGTAAAATTTTGTTAGTTCCCATGTGACTAGGACCTATTATTGCTTATTCTATAATAGTCTATAGCATATAGGCCAGTATTCTCTAAATGATATGTGATGATTTATTAGAACAGGGACTATTAAAATGTACTAATTACTGATTCTATTTGGTCCTTGAATCTGTATATTCTTTTCCTCTAGATCCTTATTAAAATATCTGGTCATGAAAATTAGTAATCTATGCATTTTGGGGTTCTTTATGAATCTATTTTAAATGGTTTTCTTTATATAATCTTTATATAATTTATTTAGTCTGGTGCTTCTTAGTGTTTGCACCATTAGAGATTCTGTTATGGACTGAATCATGTTCCCCACAAAGACATGTTCAAGTTCTAACCCCTGGTCCTGCAAATGTACACTCATTTGTAAACAGGATCTCTGAAGAGCCGATTAGTTAAGATGCGGCCAAACTGAATCCAGTATGACTGGAGTCCTTCTAAGTAGATGACTCCTGGGCACGCGGAGCAGGAGAGAGGGAGAGATACGGCCACGCGGCAGAGGCAGGGTCTGGGTTATGGACTGTCGATAAGCCACCACCAGAAAGCTGCAGACGTCAGAGAAAATGTGATCTTTGCCGACACCTTGATTTTAAACTTCTATTCCCCAAAACTGTGAGACAATAAGTTCAACCAGTCTGCAATATTTGTTATAGCAACCCTGGCAAAGGAAGACGGACCCCTTTCATTTCTTGACCCTTATACACCTTATACTTGTATACCAACCTGCATTTAAAACAATGCATTTTCTTTTTAAAAACTAATCAAATGCATATTGAGCTTCTAGTCCATATGTGTGAGATAACATATATGCTGCACTGAGTTGAGATGATTCCAATTCCAACCAAAGATTCTTAAGACTTTAGTTATGGCAGCCTGGTTGAGAGTAAATGCAAGGTTTCTATTATGCTTTTAATATATGGAAATTATCTCAAGGAAACTGCCCTCTCTCTTCCCCATTACTACCTTCTTAGATGCCTAAAGACCTGGAAATTCCAGGTTGGGAATTATTCGTTTAGTTAAATAGTAATTTAGGACAAATTTTATTAATATTCCAACCATCAGTATCATTGTCATCCTAACCTTTTCAGGTTTTTCACCATATCATTCTAAGTGATTACCAAGCAATGCTTATTTTTAGTTAGTGAATCTTTCACATACATTACCACACAGGGAAATGCTTGCTTGGCTCCTACACAGACAAAAATATGCATAGGAATTATTACCTGCTTTAAATATATCAAAATAACCTTCCTTTTACTGATGTCCTATAAACTTGAGAGATAGAATTTGGTTTTCCCAAACTATTAGAAAACATTTTTAATGATAAAGGCTATTAGATGAAGAAGATAAAATATGTAACATGTAGGGCCTCATTCAGAGCATGAATATATGTATAGATAATTGTAAGCTCCTAGGAATACTTGATGGGAAATATATTGATAATACAATTTTTCTTTTGAAAGGGACCATAACGATCTCAAATTTGGCAAATAATTAAATTAGTAAGAACTATTTGATTCAAACATGAGCCTTTTAATGATATACAGAGCCAATAATATCTGCCTTGCCAGCTAAAGAGGTTTTAAAAGACTATATCAGGCGATCTAAAATTACAGCACCTATCTGCCCTTAATTGATGCAACATTAACCTTTATATTAAAATGCACTTAAATGTAGTCTCCAAAAATATTAAAGAAAAAAACAAATGTAAAATTGTTGTGAATAAAAAATGTAATATATTTTCCCATAAAATATGGCATTTAAAATGTTAGGAATCCATTGCAAAGTAGGAATATAGACTACTGAACCCTGACAGCATTTCAGAAGAGGAACTTACAAGTCAATAACATATAAGAATAAGTTCAGAAAACATGTATTTGTATTTCACATATAATATGTACATCAAGTAATGCTACACGGCAGGCAGTGTAGTTTATTAAAAGAACCTGACATTGGAGTTTGACCGTTCTAGTTTCATGGCTGGCTGTCTCACTTGCATGTTGTTATGGGACCTTGGACAAATTACTCAGTCCTTCTCAGCCTTGTTTCCTTATCTTATTGTATTAGTCAGCCAAAGGGGGTGCTGATGCAAAGTACCAGAACTCTGTTGGATTTTATAAAGGGTATTTATTTGGGGCAGAAGCTTACAGTCACAAGGCCTTAAAGAGTCCAACTCAAGGTACCATAAGAGATACTTTCTCACCCAAAGTCATTTGCCACGTGTTGAACAAGATGGCAGGTGATGTCTACGAGGGTTCAGCCTTCCTCCTTCCTCTTAAGACTTCTTGGTCCCAGCTTCTTCTGATCTCAGCTGTAGGCTGGCATAAGGCTCATCTCTCTCCCGGGGGCTCGTTTCTTTCCAGGCTCAGCTGCTCTGTTTTCTCCACAAGGCCAGCTATAGACTATCACGCTCATCTCTCTTCCCAGGGCCTCTGTTGTGTCTGTGGAGCTATCTCCTCTGTGTATCTGCTTTATGTATCTACTTCCCTGAGATAGTCTGTTTTATCAACCCACCAAAGGGGCTGGGACTCAATGCTGGGTTGTACACTAATGATGTGGTTGAATCAAAGCCCTAATCTTAACATAATTTAATCAGATGTCTCAGCTGAATCTAATAAAGTCAAAGAGTTATCATGCCCAGAGGAACAGACCAGTTTACAAACATAATCTATATCTCTTTTTGGAATTCATAAATAATATCAAACTGCCACACTTATCTATAAGATTCTACTGTCACCTCCATAAAGAAACTGAGGTTTAGAGAGATTAAGTAAATTTTCTAAAATCATCCAGCTGGTAAATAGATTCAAACTCAGCATTAGTTTGATGCCCTTAATTACACATTTGTACCTAATTTGCTTATTTCCTCCATATGTCATGGCAGTGAAATGAGAGTAAATTGGAGGGGTCTGGCTGCATTTTAGAGATGCAGGTTCCCTGGAGAAGGACACTTTGGGAAGCTTGCTGGAGGCTGCTCTCTGAAGGTTGAGCCACATGTTCCCTGGCTTTCAGTTTCAGAGGTCCACTGCTCTAACAGTCATTCTGAGTATTTCCAGGAAGTAGTCTTGAGTTTGCTGTCCTGATTAGCCCATTCAGAGACTTTTCAAGTGAGCGAGTAGCTTATGCTATACATGTGCTAGATCCTGGAGGAAGAGTGTCTTCAAAAGCCGTCCTGCTGGTGACTACTTTTACCCTTTCCAAGCTCAGGATGGTCTAGGCACAGAAAGCCACAGGATGTAACAGGGCAGGCCACACAGCATTTCCTCAGAGAATTTCAACCTTCTCTCCTCTGAGGTTCCTCAATGATTGGAGCCTGAAGGAGGCCAACTTCAGAGTTACCTGTAGGCTGAAGTCCAAGATTTGGATCCCAGATCTGCCACTGACTGGCTGTGAGAGCTAGGATAAGTTATACAACCTCTGAGTCCCAATTTTTTCATTGTAATATGGGAAAATGATGCCCACCATCCTGGATTGCTGTGAGAATTGAGAGATATGTATATAAAGGCACTTGGCACATGAGAGATCTTCAATTAATGTCAGTTCCATTCCACCGTTGAACAGTCTAAATTGGGGCTAGGTAACGCTCACCTGAAAGCAAGCCTGAAACAAGTCCCAGACAGGTGCACAATAGGTGCCCCACCCAGACTGGTGCCTCAGAAGTCAATGTTGCCTGCCTGGCTGGGGTGCTGCTAGCCCCACTGGGTCCATCCCAGGAGCTGAACCCACAGTATTTGAGCACCTAAGTTGGTATATTATCTACCATGAGACCCTGCTGAGGTTTTCTGCTTAGTCCTCCAGTTGCTTCTGGATTGGGGACCTTTGCTTCCCCATAAGTCCTGAGTCTGCTCTTCAGCCTCTTGGGAGGGGTGCCCCCATCCTTATTTTCAGAAGGTCCTGATACTACCTGCAGGACTGCTGCTTTTTGTGCCGTTGGAACTTCCCTAGATCCCTGTTCCAGCCCCCATGGATTCTGGACTGTGACCCACCTTGCCCCCTACCAAGCTTCATTTTTTACACAGTGGAAAGGTTCTGTTTGATATCCTGTGGCCAGAGTGCTGGGAGTGGGTACAGGTCACAAGGATAAGGTGGCATCTCAACCCATGCAGGAGTGGCCGAGAGGGATGCTGAGACCTCTGATTGCTGGTGGGAAAGAGAAGCGATGGGCCAATTGGCTTTTGTTTGTTTGTTTGTTTGTTTTTAGGAGGTACTGGGAATTGAACCCAGGACCTCGTACATGGGAAGCAGGTGCTCAACCACTTGAGCTACATCTGCTCCCCCATTTGGGTTTTTCAGTCAGAGCTGGTCAGTTGCATACGATGGAAGGATGATTCAAATGAACTTAAGCAAAAACTATGAGGTTTATTAAAAAGATGCTGTGGAATTCACAGGACTGAAAAGACAACTGCCAGCACCAGGGCAGTGCTGGGGAGCTCAGGGGCTGGAACTGGGGAACTGGTGCCTCCAGAATAGTCTCTTCCTACCTTCCATCCTTGTTTTATCCTCCTTGGCTTCTCTGGATGGTGGAGCAACATGATGTGAAAGGAAAGGGGAGGGGCTCTTTCTCGCAGAAAAGTGGCAATTCCAGGATAGCTTCCAGATTAGCCTGACTTTGATCACACACGTTCAACCCTTTCACCATCCCTGGGGCCACCGGGATGAGGCTTTGGTGACTCCTGTGGCCAAGGGGATGGTCCTACTGCCAGAAGAAGTGGGCTACAGGGAAGGATCCTGGTAGATTTCTACTACAAAGGGGTAGCTTTGCCAGAATACGGGCACCTGAGGGTAGTGGCCCTGTGTTTAAATCACAGAGCCCAGGGTAGCGCGGTCAAGCTTGCTCGCGGCTGGAGTCTCTCTAGGAGGGTCTGATGTGCAGGGGGAGCAGCAGGAGGCTGAGCCCAGGGGATGGCAGTCATGTGATTCTGGGTGCCTACATATCAGCTGGTGCCTTAGGGGCTGTGGTAATGATAAAAGTCACTTTGTGGTCATCTATTCTGTGCAAGCACTCTGTCAAGCACCTAGCATATATCTTATTTAATTTTCACAACACATCTATGAAGTGACTTAGAGATACTAACTTGTTCAAGGTCATGGAGCTAGTAAATGCCAAGCCAGGATTAGAACTCATTTATACCTGACTCCAAAACCAAGGATTATAACCATTCCACCTCCAGCCCCCAGGGGAAGGCAGAGGGCAAGAGCTAGATTAGAATATCTGAGTCCAGGTCAAAATAACAGCCAACATTTATTGACTGCTCTCTATATGCCAAGTATTTCTTGATAATATTATGCCATTTAATCCTCGTAAGAAACATATGAAGTTGGCATTATCATCCCCAATTTTCATATGCGCAAACTGAGAAAAGTCACTTCCAAAGTGACAGAGTTTGCAAGTGGCAAAGCTGGGATTCACACCCAGGGAGTCTCTTGCTACACTTTAATGAGTGGTGTTGGGGCTGATTGCAAGTCAGGACACGGGCCTGCAACCAGGAAGCCAAAGCGGAAGTTCAATCGTCCAGGCTGGGCAAAAATAGTGTGAGTTAGCAGGTGGCCAGGTGCCCACCCCTGCTGCTCTGGGACCAGGATTTGGGGCAGCAAGACCAATTCCAGGTCCCACTGGACAAGGGTGGACCTTCTAGTGTGCTCTCACTTCTGACCAGACTCGGTTCAAGACCTGACACTTCAGTTTAACATACCCCAAATGTATTCATCAACAACAAGGATCACCTTAAGAAGGCTCTGGGGGCATCCTGATGCCTCCTTCTGTTCACCTGCAAGGATATGCTCACCCTCTGACTTGGTCTGTCTTGCTGGAGTTTATTCCGATATTCCAATTTCCTCTTACATAGCCGTGTCGTTGAGTGCCGTGGCTGACGTGCTGAGGACCTGCACAGAGGAGAGGGGCTGGACTTGCAGGGCTGCAGTGGCCGAGGTCCCAGTGGGCCACAGGCTCAGGACAAGAGGGGCGAGGGGGAAGCAGGGACTTGGAGGAGGGGCCGAGTGTGGGAGGTGCTGGGAGTCCTGGTCCAGAGCGAGAGTAGAACCAAAATGAGGAAGTGGGTGACACAGTCCAGGTACTGGGATGCAGGAAATAGGACCAGTTGTGTGAATGGTCTGCTTGCTTTCCCCCTGTGGATTCTTAAACACCTGCCTTCTGTAGGAGCTGGGGCAGTGGAAGGGTCTGAAACAGCTGCCGAGCACATGGGAACATTTTCTGGGGCACTGAGAGCTCAGTGATTCTCTCTTGGCTTCAGACTGTATGAATGAAGAACAAACTCAGTCTGTTTGAGGATGACAACATTTTATATATTCTGAAACAACCAGAGAAGAGAATGTAACAGCCTTAGTGTGGCTCAGTGTGGAGACAACAAAAGAATTTCACAGGAAGTATAATTTGTGTACATATGCCTATGTGACACAGGGCAATTTTCATCTTTAGAGTACTTTATAAACACTAAATGCAATTTATTAAAAAATGTTTTTAAAAAATTAATTTCCCAGGGGTTTTCTCTGTATTACTCTAATTGTTTTTTCTTGACTGACTAATTTTTTAAATTGCTGTTTTATTAAAAAAAAAACCAAAAACCAACAAATATATCTAGATGAGACGCGTCTCAGTGGGAACAGAGCTTTCAGATAGGTTTGTAATCTTTATATCTGGGTTTATATATTACCCTTCTATTGACACTACTTTTTGATTAATACTGTGTATAACATTCCTTAATGCATCAGCAGAATTAATTATGCAGAAACATTCAGGCACACAGACATTATATTGATGAAATGACATTTTATTGACAAAATGACAGTTTAATACTGAGCTTTCCTAAAGCTTTATATCTAATCGATTGCCTCAATTCTGTTAGCTAACCTGTCTGAGTAGAAACAAGGTAAATCTGTCCTGTCTTTACCAGATACTTTTAGTAGATCAATGCGGGGCATTTGAGATATGCACAATATATTTCTGTATAATGCTATGATTTTGGTTCAACCTTCAAAATGTTGAAATTTGTACAGTCCACAGACATGCCTCTGACCCATCTCCCATCCCCAAAAGCCAGTCCAGCTCTGATCCAAATGCATAGGGGTCAGCAGGGACCAAGGAAGTACATGTGTGTGTATGGGGGGGGGCAGTTCTTGCTAATCCAGAGGATCTCAGAAATTCTGATCTAATTCCAAACTGGTTTAGAGACTGCAGAAAGATTGGGGTTAGTTGTTGGTTTTGTAACTACATATCAGGAGTCAGCAATATTTCAAAAGGGGTGTGCCATGTTTTCAATTAATCACATTTAAAAGAGCTCATTCCTCAGAATGAGGCAATTCATTTGTAATATTGTTTAGTTGGGAAAAAAGATGCAGAAGAGTAGCATATATATTTGTCCTTCTTCTATACGATAGATCACCTTGGACCAAGCTCCTCCCACTAACTGGATCTTTGGGAGCAGGGCTGGCTTACTCGCCTTTACGTAAATTGTGCCTTTACGTAAATCGTGCCTGGTACAGTACTTGCAACAAAGTAGGAGCTCCAGAACTGTTAGTGGAATGAATGCATAATGTAAGACCAAATCTAGGCTGTGTCTTCCTGTTCCTTCTTCTAGCTATTTCCAATAGAGAAGGAGAATGGAGCTCCTGCCTCACTCTGGTGTGTGTGTGTCTGTAATTTCCATACCATGAACTGACCCGGGAATATGAATGCCATTCAAGTAAACACCTTGTGTACTGAGCTTTCCTAAAGCTGTACAGCTAATCAGGGGTCTCAATTCTGTGAGCCAACCCTGAGTAGAAACAAGGTGAATCTGTCCAGTCTTTACCACATACTTTTTAGTAGATTAATGTGGGGTATTCGAGACACGTATGATACATTTCTGTATAATGCTCTGGTTTTAGTTAGCCTTTGGCATAAATACCATAGATTGCTTATCCCTGGTATATATATTAGGATTATATAATATTGCATATCTTTTACAAAATTCTGCACTTCGCATTTTTCACTGTCCCAGGCTTGCTTTCTACTTGTCTTCGTTTCCTGGGGCTGCAAATTACCACAAACTGGTGGCTTCAAACTACAGAAATCTATTCTCTCACACTTGTGGAGGCTAGAAGTCCAAAGTTAAGATGTCGGCTGGGCCAGGCTCTATTCGATGCCTCTAAGGGAGAAATCCTTCTTGCTTCTTCCTTGGCATTCCGTAGCTGAGAGCTGCATAACTGCAGTCTCTGCCTCCAGCTTCACGTGGCCTTCTCCCCTGTGTCTGTCTATCTGTCCCTGTCTTTTCTCTTCTTAAAAGGACACTAGTTATATAGGATTAGGGCTCACCCTACTGCAGTAGGACTTCCTTTTAATTTGATTACAGCTGCAAAGACCCTATTTCCAAATAAGGTCATACTCACAGGTACCAATGATTAGAATTTCAACATATCTTTTGGGGGAGACACAACCCAAACCATAACACCCCTGTTTCCAAATAGTGAGATTATTTTTTCTATTCTATTTGCATTTAGAAACTCCCAGAACCCAGGGTTGTGCTGAAAGTGTGACAGTGTTGACTTTGCAGTGGGGTAGGTTTTCTGGGAACTAGGTGGCTCTGGTTTAAGTGGTGTCAAGTGGTGATTAGAATTGGGTAGCGGAGATCTAGGAGTTAAGGAATACAGCTCACCACAGGCTTGGGAACACCCACTCACACCAGGTGGCTGAACAGAAGTGCAGGTCACTGATGAAGGCCCAGTTTCCAGTGGCTACGCAATTCTTCTCAGCAGTGTTTCCCCAGGCATGAGCTCCTACGCTAAGGATGCTAGTGCACTTATAATCATGCCTTGATAATACCTTCTTTAGACACTTGTAGAGTTTACAGTATCACTCTTTATTTAACCCTCACTCAACCCTAGGAGGCAAGTTGGGATAATTACCCGCATTATATTGAAAATGTAAATTGCATCCAACTAAACCAGAGATTGGTGATCTCTGGAGATTAAGTGGCAAGGTCAGAGATGACAACAGAGTGATTGAACGGCAATCACATGGCGTTTGTACTGGCAGAATCTGGAAGACTCCTCAAGGACAGGGAAGATAAGCATCTTTCCCCATGAGGTTGCTACTCTGGGTCAAATGCAGGTCAGTTGCTACTACACATCCAGAGCCACCTGAGAGCTGTTTGGCATTCTTGGTTTGAAATGCTGGTTTCAAGCCATTTTCTAGGCTGATGGGAATCCACATCCCTCTTAAAGCACTATCTTAATTGGCAATTTAAGCAGAGAGGTCTTAGAATGAATGAGGATCATTATTTGGTACAGTTTCATCTGCTCTTCTGTGCCATGAACATTTAACAGAAAGGCCACATATATATTTATCATTATTAGTGAAACTGCCAAATGTTAGTCATTTCTCCATTATCCAGGGTCGATGGCCTGTTGGCAAATTACCCACGCCCTTGCCTTGGGTTTCAGTGTTTCCTCTCTCTTGCCACCATTATTGCACTCACTGCCCAAGCAAGTCTATTGGAGCTGTATCCTCTACCCTTGACTCTCCTTTCATCCAGGTGAGGTACTAGTCCTTAAATGCAGAATCAGGTATTCTTATGCCCCGTGATTAGTTTTTGTCCAGGAAGACTCTCTTGGCTGAGCTGGGACCTGTCTCAGTATCAATTCTACCTAAAAGAGTGGCTGTTCCTGCTTTTGGACAAAATGCACTTTTGGAGACCACGTCTTAAAGGTCATTGTTGTATGGGGAAATTCAGACTATCTACAAATTATTCCCTCTTCCTTATTGGATAGTGGCATAAACCATCAAAGAACCTGGAGAATTCTGGTGGCAGGAAGTGAACTTTGCTTCCCTCTAAAGTAGTTTATTTTCTTTTTTTTAAAGGATTTATTTATTTCTCCCTGCCCTCTCATTTTGCATTTGCTATGTCCGTTTGTTGGATGCTGGTCTTCTTTTTCTAGGAGGCACCGGGACCTGAACCCAGGGACCTCCCATGTGGGAGGGAGGGGCTAATCGCCTGAGCCACCTGGGCTCCCTGCTTTGTTGCATCTCTCATTGTGTTTCCTCGCTGTCTCTTGGTTGCGTCATCTCACTGCGTCATCTTGTCGCGTCAGCTCGCCTTCTTGCTCGTCTTCTCCAGGAGGAAACAAGAACCCAACCCGGACCTCTCATGTAGAAGGTGGGAGCCCAGTCGCTTGAGCACATCGGCTTCCCTCTAAAGAGATATTGAAAGAGCAGAGGGGCACAGAGTTGGGACTGCTTGGTCTCTGATTGTCAGGGTTCAAATCAAATTTTCATGTTCTATGTTTGGGATTCCTGACCTAATGTTGGAGTGCCTCTGAGGATCAACTATCTGTGGTCCTCTGCCCATATCAGCCAGCTTTATCTGACTCTCAAGAAGGCTGCTTAAAGCAAGGTTGGAGAGCAGAGCAGCTTGCTCATCTTTGATTCTCTCAGGTCATTTAACCTAGCATCTTGTATCTAGTAGACACACAATGAATATATGCGGAACTGGCTATGTCTCTATTTCACTACCTTGACTAGTATTTAGAAGGCTTGGTGGAAGGAGACCATTAGCTTCATTTTTTTTTTAGGAGGTACTGGGGACCTTGTACATGGGAAGCAGGCACTCAACAACAGAGCTACATCTGCTCCCCACCATTAGCTTCTTGCAGGTCTGGACCATAAATGTCAGGCAGGGCTTTGGTTCTCATATGAAATAGTGGAAAAGACTAGGCTTCTGAGTATGAGTGTGTGTGCTCCCTGGAATCCATGTCAAAACAGAATACTATCTTTTAACAAAATCTTTGCAATAATGTAGGTAAAAAGTAGTATCTCATTTATTTATTTTTCTTTCTTTAGTTACTAAGGATGTTGAAAACAGAAATAAATATAAATACAAACACAAATATGAATATAAATACAAATGGCTTTACCATTTGTATTTCCTCCTAGGCAATGTCTTCTGTGATTTTTTTCCAATGGGGTGTTTGGCTTTTTTCTGAGTTGTAAGAGTTCTTTACATACTGAAAACATTACCCTTTAGTTACCAAATGTGTTGCAAATATTTTCCCATTTTTCATTTACACTTTAATTTTGTTATTTGAATAAACAACAACATGTATTTGTATTTTAAGACTAGTCTTTTGTTCATTTGTTTAAAAGAATGATACTTATAATGGTTAAAAAAAAAAGAAATACAACCAATTTCTAGGATAGTTTGAGATGTTCTAGGCATCTGTGTCTCAGTGAATATTTTCATTTAGGGGAGAATGCAATAGGACTCTTCCATCTCGATGATTTCGTGAAGAAGGAAAGCAATCAAGAGAAAGTGAAAGGTAACTGAATATATTGAACTCTAACTTAGAAGAAAAAATGGGGAGAGGTTTATTTTTGCATTTTCAAGTGCATTCTTGTTTCATCCAAATTCTCAAGTTCATGTTCAGCAACCCCAATGCCTTTCATTATACTTAGCTGGCAAAACACCAACCTGATTAAACTGAACTTTTCTTACTTTGCACCTGGACTTGTGCAGTTGAACACATAGCCGTGCTGACTGGTCTCACCTTAAATTGATTATCGTGGACCTAACTTCGGTTGGACACTTAACACTGCCCAATAATCCTACTACGTAGCCCCAGTCCATCCACCTTCCCACTCTCCTGGACAACTATATCATGCTTTCTCTCTCTTCAAGCCTCTAACAATTTATTACCCATATTCACTTCCAAACCCCCCAGCCCAGTCAGGTAACAATTAATCTAGGCAAATACAAATCCACTTTCTGTTTCTATAGATTTGCCTATTCTGGGCTTCTCATATAAATAAAATCCTACAATTTTTGGCTTCTTTTCATGAAGCCTAATGCTTTCAGGGTCCATCCATGTTATACCATGTATCAGTAATTAATTCCTTTTTATTGCTGAGTAATAACTATATGAATATACCACTTTTTTTTTTAAAGATTTTATTTATTTTATTTATCCCCCCCCCTTGCTGCTTGTGCTGCTGTGTCCATTCGCTGCGTGTCTTCTCTGTGTCTGCTTATCTCCCCTTTGCTGTGAGGTCTTGCCGCATCAGCCCACGGCACCGTGCGAGCCGGCCTGCCCTCACAAGGAGGCCTCGGGATGCGAACCCGGGCCTCCCATATGGTAAACGGGGGCTCTATCCACTGAGCCACACCCGCTTCCCTGTATACCACATTTTATTTATCCATTCATCAGTTGGTGGACATTTGCATGGTTTCCACTTTTTGGCTATTATGAAAAATGCTGCTGTGAACATTCATGTACAAGTTTTTGTGTGGACATATGTTTTCGTTTCTCTTGGGCATATACCTAGGAGTGCAATTGCTTTGATCACATGGTAACTTTATGTATGTAACATTTTGAGAAACTGCTAAGCTGTTTTCCAAAGCAGCCACAACATGTTACATTCACACCAGCAATACGTAATTGTGCGAATTTCTCCACCTCATAGCCAGCACTTGTTATTATCTGACTTTTTGCTTATAGCCATCCTAATGGATGTGAAGTGATATCTCATTGTGGTTTTGATTTGTATTTTCCTAATAGCTAATGACGTAGAACATCCTTTAACCTGCTCATCAGTCATTTATACATCTTCTTTGGAGAAATGTCTATTCAAGTCCTTGGCCTATTTTTCAATTGTTAATAATTTAATTGTTATAGCCATAGCCTCCTACAAGTATTTCTACTTCTCTCCTTATCCACCCTGCAGCCGCATTGGTCATTTGATATTTTTTTTTGTTTTTTAATCTCTATAAATTGATTTATATTTACATTTTATATAAATGGAATAACAATATGTTACACAATATATTTAGTTCATAGTAACACAGTCATACAGTATTTGTCCTTTTGTGTCTGGCTTGCTTCACTCAACATAATGTGCCCAGGAATCAAATCATGTCACTCATCTCCTCAAAATCTTCCAATAACATAACACTTGAGTAAGAGCCAAAGCCCCAGATGGCCTACAAGGCCCTCAGTAACCTACCTCTCCTCCATTCCATTACCTGTCCAGTCTCATCCTCTTCTATCCTCTGCCCCTCGCAAACACCACTCCATCCTCCCTGGCCCTCTTGGTATTTATTTAATATGCCAGCCAGGCTCCTACCTCAGGGTCTACATATTTGTTGTCTCTTCTGTCTGGAACCCACTTCATCTAGTTTAAATGTAAGACTTGTTCCTTCACCTCCTTCATTCAAATATCACCTTCTCTAGATATCATATTTAAAATTATAACCTAGCCCCACCATACAGTACTTACAATCTTCTTTTGCTTCCTTATTTTTCTTCCCCTCCCCCCAATTGTTTTGTACTCGCTGTATGTTCCTCTGTGTCTGCTTGTCTTCTCTTTTAGGAGGAACCGATCCTGGGACCTTCTGGAGTGGGAGAGAGGAACTCAATCTCTTGCACCTCCTCGGCTCCCTGGTCTGCTGTGTCTCTTATTGTCTCTCCTCTGTGTCTCTTTTTGTTCTGTCATCTTGCTGCACCAGCTCTCTGCGTGGGCCAGCTCTCCAGTCAGGCCAGCTCTCCACGTAGGCCAGCTTGCCTTCACCAGGAGGCCCTGGGAATTGAACCCTGGACGTCCTATATGGTAGAAAGGAGCCCAATCGCTTGAGCCACATTCACTTCCCTTACTCTTCTTCTTAACCTTCAACTTTATATGAAATATTCTGCTTTTTCTTCATTTCTCTTGTTTATTGTCAGTTTTTGCTTATTAGAATGTAGGCCCTGTGAGGGCAAAGCATATATTTGCTTTGTTCTCTGCTATATTCCTCAGTGTCTAAAAGAGTGTCTGGTTCATGGTAAAAGTTAAATTAATATTGGTTGAATAAATGTTTTCATTTGAATGAAGGAATGAATGGTAGACAGAATAACGGTTCCTCAAAGATATCTACATCCTAAGGGACCTATGAATATGTTACTTGCATGGCAAGGGTGATTAAGGCTGTGGATAGAATTAAAATTGCTAATCAGCTGTCTTTAAGATAGGGAGATTATTCTGGACCACCTGGGTAGGCCCAATGTAATCACAAGGGTCCTGAAATGTGGGAGAGGGAAGCAGAAGTGAGTCAGAGGGAGATGCGACCATGGAAGAAAGTCAGAGAGAGCTGCAACATTGCTGGCTTTGAAGTTGGAGGAAGGGGGTCATAGACCAAGGAATGTGGGTGATCCCCCAAAGCTGGAAGAGTCAAGGAAATGGATTCTTCCGTAGAGCCTCATAAAAGAAGATACCCCACCAACACCTTGATTTTAGCCCTTTGAGACCCACGGTGGACTTCTAACCCATAGAACTGTAAGATGATACGTTTGTGTTGATTTAAGCCTTGAAGTTTCTGATAATTTGTTACAGCAGCAATAGAAAACTAATAGAATGAATATATGCATGAACTACAGTAGCAAATACCTAATTCAATATTTTCTGTACCATTTCATAGCTCATGTCTATAGCCTTACACCACAAATCTAGCTTCCGTCTCAGAAAAGTGTAGCCAGTGAATTAAATATATTTACTGATTACTTTCTGCACTCAGAACTCTGTAGGATTAAAAAAAAAAAAAAGGATATACAAGTTAAGGCTGTAAAGGTAAAAGACTCTAAAAACAAACTTCTACAACATCTACATGAGTGTCGGTCTTCAGAGTAATGTTCTTTTGACCATAACACATACATTTGCTCAAGCCATTACTCAGAAACACTTTTGGGTCACTTTTGGAGTTTTTCCTCCCAGTTTGCATGGCCCCTTTTGGAATTGCTTGATTTAGTATATGAGTCAGCCATAACTTCCTAGCTCTACTTCAGTTTTAACACAATACAATGTTGTGACACAATGCAGTGTCACAATCCAGCTTGATCACCCATATTTGGGTGCTTCCAAAAGTCTGTCTCACCCTCGCGAAACCATTGGGGAGATTCAAAAGACTATGCCATGAAATCTAAAGGTAGCTCCATATAAGAAGGTAGGAAAACAGGAATTATTGCTGTAACATTAGAATATAGTAAATGTATAACCCCCTCCCCAAGGTGACTGCTTTGAAATTTCAATACTGAGATGTCTCAGTTTCAAAATGTTAGTTAAACAATAGTCACTTTCCCAAACAGGCATTTTAAGTGTTTTGAAGAAACAAATCTGTTGTGCATGAAGCAAGGAACCATGCAAGACAGCACGTAACCAAATGCTAAATTATTTGGTCCAGATGCAATAAGGACTTAAAGGAGGGAAAGCTCTGTATAGGCTAAATGGCACTAAGAAGGGACAGGTGGACTTGGGCATGTGTGGTTAGGTTGAATTATATACCTCAAAAACACCTTTGGAAGAAGTTATTTTTAGTTAAGTTGTGGCCAGCTGTGGTGGTTTGGAGTTATATACTCCAGAAAAACATATTCTTAACCTTAATCCATTCCTACGGGTGTGAGTCCATTGTAAATAGGACTTTTTGATGAGGTGGATTTAGGCTATGGTACAGCCAACTGAATCAGGATGGGTCTTGATCCTAATAGAGAAAGCCAAAGAGAGAAGCCATGGGGAACAGTCAGAAGCTGGAAGCAACAGAATCCAGAAGAGAAATCATGTATTGCCATGAACAGAACAGTCAAGGACCAAGGTTTGGCGGCAGTCAGCCCCAGAATGCCCCAGAATGCTGACACCTTGATTTTGAACTTCTCCTAGCCCCAAAACCATGCGCCAATAAATTCCCAGTGTTTAAGCCAAACCATTGTATGACATTTGTTTTAGCAGCGAGGAAACTAAACACCAACTGAATCAGGATGGGTCTTAATCTATATTACTGGAGCCTTTATAAATAGAACCAGAAAGTCATAGCAGCCAGAAAGAAGACATCACCATGTGATGGGAGGCAGAGATACAAGCCAAGGAACCTCAAAAATTGCTGGCAGCCAGCACTAGACTGTACAGAACCTGGGAGAAAGGAAGTCTTGTCGATATCTTGATTTTGGACTTCTTCTAGCCTCAAAACTGTGAGCCAGGGGAGTGGGTGTAGCTCAGTGGCTGAGCGCCTGCTTCTCATGAATGAGGTCCTGGGTTCAGTCCCTGGTACCTCCTAAAAAAAAAAAAAAATTAAACCTGTGATCCAATAAATTCCTGTTATTAAGCCAGCCCTTTGTGAGGTATTTGCCACAGCAGGCTGGTGAACTAAGACACCATGGAGTGTAGAACAGGATTTGGAGGATTGTAAGAGACCATAAAAGCCTTCCAAATAGGAGAAATTAGTTTGTCACTCATGGAGGAATGAAGCAGACACCATTCGGTCCCCACCAAAATCCTGGTTTCCCAGTCTGTGCACCCAAACCCCAGCTGCTGTGAGTATTGTCTGCTAGAAGCTCTTCACAGGCTGCCAAAGGCCTGGCCCCTTGTCTCAAGGCAGGACAAATTATGGTGTGACTTAGGTTCTGGAGTTTCCCCCAGGATCAGGCTAAGGGTGGTCTTTACTTGAGACCACATGTTTACCAAACCCCTGCATCTTCCCTCTCCTGCTACACTCACTTCCCTCCAGGCTTTTCCTGAATAGTACTTCCTTGATAGATTCACACACCATCCATCTCTGTCTCAAGATTTGCTTCTAGGAAAGCCGACCTTCATTCAGCAGGGACTGTCTAATCCACCTGGCTTGTAGAAGAGAGGAAAAGCTACGTGATATACAATTTTTCAGAGGACAGTCATTTGGGTGACTGATTGGGAACAACAAACTGTTCTTACAGCTCTATATTCCATGAATAGAATTGATTCGAGGATATGAATGAGCTTGACCCAGGTCAAGAATAGAATACAAGGTAATGGAAAAGTTCCTAGATGTGGTTTTCCATTTTAGTTCTTTCTACTTTAGTCATTTACATAAGCGTTTTCTGACTGCAATGTAGAAAAGTAGCTGATAAATAAGCAAAGGAAAAGCAGCATGACTTCTGGATCTACATGACAGCTCTTAATATGCCCAAATGATTAGAAGGTCACTTGAGCCAGACACATTTTCTAATCCATCCCATTAGCCTCTTGGTTGTGTGTCTGTGGATATGGGAAGTGCCCTGCCTGGGAAGACCAGCTGCTTGTAAATGTTGCATCAGCATAAATATCTTAGACCCCTTTAAGAACCCAGGACTGGGAGCTTATAATATAATTAGCATAATGAAGTGAAAGAAAATATTGACATTTTGTATATCTGCAGCCTGATAATACTTTATGAAAAGAGATATCTACAATGCTAATGGAAATGTAATTGATGTAAAACTGCATTTCTTACGATGAACTCAGAAGGCAAAGCGGTTGCTTGTAAAATAGATAAGATTAGCGCAAGCAGTATGAATCCTAAGATATTAATCCTGAATGTATGTCTGGAGCCAAACACTAATAAGTCAGTGATTGTTTTAATTCATATAGGTACCGCCAATATTTATTGTATTCTCCAGATCAAGCTTGCCTGTTGATGAATAAATCAATAAGGGCTTTTTATAATTTCATTTCTTCTCCCTCAAGAAGTACAGCATGTTATTATTGATGTGATAAGCCAGAAGGGAAGGTAAATGAAGGAACATGTCAGCAGCCTAATACCAGGGGGGTTTCCAAATTCATAAACAAAAGTGCTATGATTTGATGCTTCCTCCTTGTAAATGTGGTTCTCACCACTTAGGGCCTCCTCATCCTGCCAAGCCCATGCTATTGACAAGATGCTCATCATCATTATTGCATCTCACCTCGCGAAAGTGTGCAGAAGCCCCTGGTAAGGTGGGCATTATGGGGCCATTATGTTAAGACATAATTTTTCCTCTTAAATTATTTACAATGGTTAAGACTAGGTTAAATGTTTGGACTCTGGAGGAATGCACTTGAGCCTCGCTGTCACCAAGGGCTGCGATGCTCCCATGCTGGTCTGGGGCTTGTTTGCTCTCAGATCCTTCCCCTTCCCCTGCTCTGCATCACTGCAGGGCTAACACTTGCAAGCTCCTGAGTTAATTGGCACTGGCTGGATTCTCATGGATGGTTTCTAGTGCCTTCATCTTCTCTTTTGCCTCGCCATCATTTCCTGTTTCTTTATATGTTTTGTAACTTTTGTTAAAACCTGAACATTTTGATATTTTAATGTGTTATTGCTTGAATTTAGACTCTGAAGCATCTGTTCCTTAAGTTTGTGTCCAGGTGGTATTATGGTAAAGCTATCTTTAAATGTCAGGTGCTAATTTAAAAAAAAAAAAAGGAAAAGAAAAAGTAGAAAAAAGAAAACACCTTTCCCAGTCTTTGCAGATTGATTTGGGTGATAAGCCTTTAGGGCTTATGCTTATGATGACTTTAGAAAATAGCTCCAGGCCAAAGCATATGGCCTCTCTGATCCTTTCTGCATAGAAATTCCTGTTTCTGTGATTTTGATTGTCCCGTCTTTCCCGAGGAAACAGTTTCCTTGTGTTTCCAGGCACAGTACTATATGTCCTACACCCAGCAATCCCTTGCCTCAGGCAGCACAACTAGACAGCTCTCCCACAGCCTTCTGTAGGAGAGTTCTATGAGCTGCTTGCGATATGCTGGGTAAGTTCTGGGACAGCGAATCCCTTAGGCTACCACTCGAAAGATGGTGTCAAGCCTACATACTCCCAATATGTACACAAGGTTTACTCTGCTCCCTCCAGAACTGGGACCAGGGTCCACACTGGGAACATGGGCCTGCTCCAGGCCAAGCAAGTGAGGGACAGGAGAGAGGCTAGGCAGGGCACCACGAGATCCTACTGCCTTTAAGTAGTCTTTTTCTTGATTCATTGCTTGCTCTGTTACCACAGACCTTTATCTGTTTCCTGGAGCTTTGAGAAAGATGTTTTTGCCAGTTCTTGCAAGTTTTTCAAAGCTTCTGTGGGGGGATAGAGCCCCAAAACATCTCACGCTGCCATATTGATGGGGCCAGGGTTCCAGGTTTTTTTTTTTTAAAGATTTATTTTTATTTATTTACTTATCCCCCTCTTGCTGCTTGTGCCTGCTGTGTCCATTCACTTTTTTGTGTTTT
>JAQZBX010025991.1:0-29221 GCA_029593785.1 Cabassous unicinctus | reverse complement strand
CCATACAGGATGGTCATATAACAAATCAGGCTTAGTTTATCACCAGCATTCTGAAAACCAGACCTAGGGAGAAAAACTAGGTCTGGGGACACATGCATGGATTCTAATATAGGGAATGTTTAGCCTACCCTGATTATCACAAAATCAGAACAGCGAGAATATTTGCATTACTTTTTATTTTTGATTTGAAATAGTTTTTTTTTAATATGTTTTAAAAAACAAGTGCTGATTTCTAAAGTTTTGTAAACATTTACCCACTCATTATATTATTTAAACCTCATAGTTGTTCTGTGAAGTATTTATTGTCCTGTTTATCTTACTGAAGAGGCACCTCAGTGTAACAGCCCACAAACACTAACTGACTTGATAAAGAAAATTTTATATCTTATACCTTCTTATCTTATCACAGATATTTTATGTTTGCCCCTCCAAACCCAACCACCCTTCTTTACCCTTCTTCATTCCCGTTGCTTCTGGTTGGGTTTGGCCAGTGGGGAAGCCTGGCATGAGGTCAGAGGGAGGAGACTAAGGTCGGGTTACTGATTCCTCTGGCTCCTTCCCTGTGGAGCTGCTTCCTTATGGCTGTGTTCTTTGCTAACAGAAAGCCACTGCTCCTTGCAAGGCAGCCTCCTCTACCTGGCTCCCCTTTCCGTTCCCCCCACTCCTTCAGGGAGGGTGGTAACATCTCTGCTGCTACTCACCCCAGGAGGCAGCACCGTCTTTGGTAGTTCCTTTACACCTTGCCCACATCTTTGTATATAGCTCCTTTGAAAAATAAACCCTCTTCAAATAATCTTATGCTATCAGTTTCTGTTGGGACCCTAACCAAGGCACCTTCCTAAAAAGAAGAGTATATGCTAACTCAACTATTTATTAGCTAATGGTACTGCATTTAATATGTCCCTTAATTGCTTTGGCCTCATTTTTTTCATCTGTAAAATAGGGAGATAGTACTTGTCCCCTCTGATGGGCAAGCTTGATGAAGTCCAAATGAGTTAATGTATGTGAGAGTATTTAAAATCTGCAATAGTACAGATAGAGGTTATTATTACTACTCATTATAACCACAGGAAGGTTTCTAATTGTTGATGCTTGTTACTAGTGAAGTTGCATTCTCTTTTTTCTGTGCTACTGATCTTAAATATTCATATTAAAAATATTGTTCAGCTTGGTAATAGCAATTTGCATTTTTAGTATGAGAAAATAGTAACTAGTGAGGGCAGTATATTCTGTAAATTACTACTTATGATCTGTAAAGGTGAAATACTTTCACAGTTTTGGCGTGTCCACTTTGTACAGAATTCTAGAAAATACTAAAGTGTAGAACTAAAAACACTTTTAAATTTATTAAGACTAGAATGAAAATTAGTAAATATTAGATCTTTTATCTTTAAAGTCCTACTAAGGAGACAATATTTATAGCCTATTTTTATGCCACTCTAGTGAGAAAACCAAGGATAAACAAGAAGAAAATTTATACTCGAGAGAGGTCAAATCTTTTCTAGAAAGGGGAATGTGAAGTTTGAAAGTGATCACAAATCCTGTTTTTGAAGAAAAGCAAATGGGATAACTCACATCTTGTTTTCTTTTTTAGTTGTATACCTTCTTTGGGCAAAATCATGCATTTTAACATTTTTAATGATTAAACAACATATTTTGCTGTATTTTGGATATCTTAATTTTAACATTATGGTTCTCATAAGTTTGGAAATTGAGATAAAAACATATGAGCTTTTTTTTTTTTTTTTAGTTCTACTGATTTTTTTTTTTTTCATAATTTTTTTTATTTTTAAAGAAGCTTTAGAGTACATAAATGTTACATTAAAAATATGGGGAATTTTCATATACCCCACCCCTCCTCCCACACTTTCCCACATAAACATCTTTCATTAGTGTTGTACATTTGTTACAATTGATGAACACATATTGAGGCGAGCTTTTTAAAACAGCTTTATTGAGATATAATTCACGGAGCATACAAGTCACCAATTTTAAGTGTACAGTTCAGTGACTTAGTATGTTTACTGTGTTGTGCAACTATCGCCACAATCTAATTTTAGAACATTTTTGTCCCTCCAAAAGAACCCTGTACCCATTAGTGGTCACACCCTTTTCCCTGCCTCCAGCTCTAGGTAACCACTAATTCCTCTGTCTCTAGATTTGCCTGTGTGGATATTTAATACAAATGCTATCCTACAAATTGTTTTCTATAAATGGTATTATTAACACCATGTGGTATTTTCTGTCTGGCTTCTTTCACTTAGCATAATGTTTTCAAGGCTCATTCCTTATCCATGTTGTAGCATGTATCAGCATTTCTTTTCATTTCTGAATACTATTCCATTGTATGAATATACCAGATTTTATTTATCTATTCATCATTTAATAGACATTTGGGTTGTTTCTACTATTTGGCTATCATGAATAATGCCGTTATAAACATTTGTGTATGAGTTTTTGTGCAGATACATGTTTTCATTTCTCTTGGGTATATACCTATGAGTGGATTGCTGGATCATATGTTAATCCTATATTTTACATTTCAAGGAACTGCCAAACTTTTCTAAGTGGATGCAGTATTTTACATTCCTACAGTGTAGAAAGTTCTGATTTCTCCACTTTCTTGCCAACCCTTGTTATTGTCTTTCTTTTTTATTTTAGCCATCCTAATGGATGTGAGGTAGTAGCTCATTGTGGTTTTGATTTGCATTTCCTTGATGGCTAATGATATTGAGCACCTTTTCATTTGTTTAGTGGCCATTTGTGTATCTTTGGAGAAATGTCAATTCAGATCCTTTGCCCATTTTTTAACTGGGTTGTCTTTTTATTATTGAGTTGTAAGAGCTCTTTATATGTTGTAGATATGAACCCTTATGAAATTTATGATTTGCGAATATTTTCTCCCATTCTGTGGGTTGTCTTTTCACTTTTTTGATGGTGTCCTTTGAAGCACAATTTTAAAAAAATTTTGATGAAATCCAATTTATTAATTTTTTTTCTTTTTTCACTTGTGCTTTTGGTTTCATGTCTAAGAAACCATTGCCTCGCCCAAGGTCATGAAGAATTACTCCTCGGTTTTCTTCTAAAAGCTCAGTAGTTTAGCTCTTATATTTAGGTCCATGATCCATTTTGAGTTAATTTTCTTGTGTGGTCCTATGAAACTTTGATTCTTTTCTGATTTTGGAGACCTGAGTGTGGGTATTTTCTGTAAAATGAGAGGTTGGATTCCGTGATCACTGGAGTTCTTTGCAGCACAAACATTGTGATTCTGTGTAACTATAATTTAATTGTCTTAATGTTCTTTTTAATAGTACCGTTATTTGTTGCAATGACCAAAACCCATGTGATAGCAGCTTCAAAAGAAGCATTTTATACCTGGCAATACCGTGTGGCAAAGAAGCTCACAGCACTGGAAATTAATCAGATCACACGGTCTCGAAAAGAAGGGAGAGAAAGGTATATCTCTTGATACATATATTTTTAAATATCTCAAGCATATCATATGTAGATCAGATATAGCTCATTATAAATTGTCATATTTGAGCACTGTAAATTGTTTTGATTACTAGAAATATTTTTCCATTAATTTGAATGTCTTTCAAATCTATCTGTTTAAATTTATCAAAATAAGAGCATGAAAATCTGTGTTTTTATAGTAAATGGCTATCCTCACTCACCCACTCCTACCATCTTATAATTATAATTCTGTCCGGAAATATGATTATTATTGAAGGTTTGAATGTCTAACTAAAGCTTCATTCCCATGAGCTAGGGTTTCAAATCTTTGCAAGAGGGTAGGTCATTCTGGTATCAGTTACCAGTAGGCAAGGCAGGTCCTGCGACACAGCTATGGGAAAGGCCTTTAGGTGAACTGGGGACTTGGCTTTTTTCTCTTGCCCTGGATTCCAGGGAGTCTGGGGTTAATGTTACTTCTGGGGTTAGAGTTACTTCTGGTACTCTGCGCTACAGAGAGGGGTTAGGACCCAGGGTGGAGGAGACCCTAAGACTTTAAGTAGTATTTTTCAACTCTTTTAACATAATGATTCTTAATGAGGGGATAGACTTGGAGGGGATGTTGTCATGTCAGAAATCTCAGATTGTTTTTTTCCAGTCACCTTCTTTCCTCATGCATACTTGAGATCTTACGACAACACTCCCTTTCCTTTAAGACCCACTCATGTGCTAAGACAGGAGGTACATCCTCAGTGAAAGCAGTTTGGATATTTGGGTAAATGCTGTAACTTGCCTTCTCAGTAGTGCTAGAAACTAAAAGGAACAAATCTTTGACCTCTTTGAATAGAGCATATGACAATTTGTGGTAGTACTAATTACCAACAGACCTGTAATCTGCTGGGAGAAGGTGGAGCTTAGGATAAAGGTGGGGAAGAAAAGTCCAGCTTCTCCATAGAGTGACTGTCTTCCCTTGGCCAGCTAGAGATTCTGGCCTTTGTTTAAGTAAAGAAGGCGGCACTTCTTTATATTTACTAGTTTCAATGACATTGGGCAGGTTCTCCCTGGACCTCAGTTTCCTCATCTGCAAAATATGGTTGATGATGGCGATAACAGCCAACATTTATTTAGTACTTCTTACAGACCACTCTACTAACTTACTCTGTACTCATTATTTGGTTTACAGAGGGGAAACTGAGACACATGAGCTTATATTATTTGCCAAAGGCCACCAACTGATAGGTGGAGATAGCACATGAACCTAGATTTAGCTGACTTGGAACTGCTGTACTTGGAGCCACCTTTCCTGGGGTACCTTAGTTGTTTAAAAGAGGAGGCTGGGCCAAGTGATCTCTTGAGGGACCTCTTGTTCTAACATTTTTATTCTGTGAAAGTAAATGGAAATAGTTACTGGATAGCAGTTTAATTTATACCTAATTAGAGGTACCACATAAACCTGCATTTTAATACATTTCTATTAAATTTATTTAAAAATGTAATCTTATTACATTGATGAAAGCACACTTATTTTAAATTAACAATTATTTATAGAATTTTAAAGATAGAAAATAGTATGATTTTCCTGTGATTATATTATAGCTATCATCTCTTAAACTCCTCTGATGTGTCAGGTTCTGCACTTAATGTAATTTATAAACATTTTATTTATGCCTCTCAAAAAAAACCCTGCAAAGTAGGAATTGTTACACTTATTTTACAGATGGAAAAATGAAGACTTAGAGAAGTTAAGCCACTTGTCCAGAGCCTCACAGCTAGTAACTTCTAATCTATCTATTGTCAAAACCCATGCTTTTTCTACTCTACAATGTCTTCCCTATTAATCTCCAGTTATTTTAGTAATCATTGAGGAGACATTAGAGAGCACCAGACAGTGTGTGGCATTGTGCGAGTCACTGGACTCTGCCTCGGGGAAGTTCACCCAGCTAGTGGCCACGTGAACCGGCAGTGATGATATAGTGTGAATAAGTTTTATAATAAGGTATCCGAGAGAGGGTGGAAGGCCACAGGTGTGCATCTTCATGACACAGGAGAGGGAAGGAAAGGATTCTTTATTTCAAGACAAAATTTTCATTAATTGGTGCTTCCCTAATACATTTAAGTTTTACTTTTATTAAACACATTGATAGAAAGGAAATTGTAGAGAAACAGCAGAGGAGCTTAGAAGTTATTCCTGACTGATGTTCAGCTGGAGAGTAATGTAAATTATCTTTCAGGTTTTAATGAAATTCATTGGGAAAATATGATTCAATATTTTAAATATATTTTGGCACAGCTTTCAGGAACATACCAGTTGCATAACAAGCAAACACTTGGTAGATAGTATCTACCTTTATAAGATTAACTGTGCCAAGAAATCTTTAAAATAATCAGGATATTTATATTAACACTATTGATTGATGTCATCCAAACCTTTACTTTTTTAGATGTTATGAAATAGTATAACCCTTATTTACATTTTCTTTGATTTCTGATCTTTTTTTTTTTAATAGAATTTATCATGTTGATGATACTCCTTCTGGATCAGTGGATGGGGTGCTTGATTATAGTAAAGCCATTCAAGTAGGTGAATTTATTTTTGCCCGTAAATCTTAAAACCTGTAGGCTTTGAAATACCATAGTTTTTTTCTTTTCTTTTTGTTTCATCTTTTTGAAATACCATAGTTTTGATACATGAAAAATAATTTTTTTCCATTGAATAGCATATTATTCTAGTAATTCTTCAAAGAACTTCCTGTTCTTAAAAAACTTTTACTAGATCTTGAAAACTCTTAGACTGAAAAAAATGGTGATAGCTAGTTAATATGATGCTACTTAAAAAAGCATATTATATAAAAATTTGGGGGAACATAATTCCTTCTGTCCTCCCATCTATCCTCTCTGTCTGTCCATCTGTCTGTCCATCCATCTATCCATCCATCCATCCATCCATCCAACCAATCATCCAACCATCTAACCATTAATCCTTTCATAGCTAAGCTTCTTGAAAGAATAATCTGTATTCATCTCCTTTTCCTCATATTGCATTCCAGCTTCACTCCATTGCACTTTGGTTTCCAAAGGCCTTTGAGTTGCCAAGTCCAATAGGAATTTTTCTGTCTTTATCTTATGTGATTTATATATAACTTTTAATGTTTTTAATAACTCTTTTCTTCCTGCTTTCATGAGTCCACCGTCCTGGCTTTATGCCTAGCTGGCCTTTCCTTTTTGTCTTCTTTGTTGAGGCCCATCTACCTATTTCTTATTGTGGTATTCCTTACTGTCCACTCCTAGGCTGTCTACTTTTCTCACTTACTAATACACTCTCCTTAGTGTTCTTATTGCAACCCACCCCTTTAACTCTATACTGACTCCAGTATTTGTATTTCCAATCTTGAGTTTTTCCAGTTTCTAGATAATAGATTTCTTGCTGTCTATGGACATTTCCAAACACCCCAAATTTAACTTGTCTGAGGCTGAACTCATCTTCCCTCCAAATCTGTTTCTCCATTTATATTCTGTGTCTCAGCGACTGGCTCAACCATCTACCCAAGAGTCATGAGAACTCCTTTTGTCTTGCTCTCCCCATCTATTAATAACCAAGTCCCGTTGATTCCATCTCCTGAATTTTTCTCAAAATTGGTGACTTTTCTATCTCTATATAAATTCAGTCCATCATTACTTCCTACCTAGATCACTGCAATAGCTTTTCATCCAGTGTTGCCCAATAGAACTTTCTGCGATGATGGAAATGTTCTCTGTGTTGTTGGATAGGGTGGTCACTCGCCACATGTGGCTGTTGAACACTTGAAATATGATTAGTGTGACTGAGGAACTGAATTTTAAATTTTATTTCATTGTAATTAATTTAAATTTAAAGAGCAACATAGAGCGAGTGGCTACTGTATTGTACAGCACAGATTAATCTCTCTACTTTCAGTCTTCCACTGCCTACCCACCCACTCTGCTAATCGCTTTATCATGCTGATGGCCAGAACAGTCTTTCTAAAATGTTAATCTGGTCATGTGATTCCTCCCTACCACCCTCATATAAATTTTAGTAAGAGTCCATGTTTTCCAGGATAAAGTATATATACCCACAACTGCCCCCTTTCGTGGCCCACTTCTTTTCTCTAGCATATTCCCAGATAGCAGCTGTGCTAAATTAACATCTTGGAGTTTCCTAAATGTGTCATGCTGGGTTTTTTTTTTTTTTTCCTCTAACATTTTATTTTGACATAATTATAGGCTCAGAAAGTTGCAAAAATAGCATATAAGAGTCCAGCATGACTCTACCCAACTTTTCCCAGTGGTGACATCTTATATAGCTATAGTGTAGCCAAACCAGGAAATTGACTTTGGTACAATACTGTTAGTAGACTACAGACCTTATTCAGTTCTCACCAGTTTTTACATGAACTTGTTTGTGTGTGTATGTGTGTGTGTAGTCCTATGTAAATTTATCCTCAGCTGCTCCTTTATGTTCATATCCACTCCCTGCATCTGCTCTCCACTCTGTCCTGTCCCTGGCAATCACTAATCTGTTCTCTCTCTCTGTAGTTTTGTCACTCTGAGAATGCTTTATGAATGGAGTCATACAGCACGTAACCTTTTGAAATAGACTTTTTCCACTAAATATAATGCAGTTCTTTCCTTGCAGATCTTACAGTGTCGTGCTGTGTTACCTTTCCTCATTTTCGCATGTGCTGGTCCTTCTGCATTCTGTTCAGCATTTAAGACTAATCATCTTGACAGCTGCTCCTTCCTCTGTAATCTTGTAACCCCATGTGTGAACTCCCACTTTTATTATACTGTATTGTAATTAGGTATTCAATTTATCATCTTCCCCAGTGGCCTTCTGAGTAATCTCTAAGGGCAAAGATTTCATCCCAGTGTTTCCGGGGCTTAGTTCAGTGTCTGGCACTTAGTAGATACTCAGTAAATAAGTATTTGTTGTTAATATATTGTCAAAGTATTCTTTTTAGTGTATAGCACATTGCCTTGCATAGGAATAGTAAATCAATAAATATTTATTGAAGTTTTATAATTGCTTATTTTATTTTAGGGAACAAGGGATCCAATTTGTGCCATAACTGCATCTGATAAGACATTGATTGTGGTAAGATGTAAAAAATGTATTGCATGAAAAACAATTGTTTAAGTTACAAAAATAGCATGAAGTAATGTGTTTTGGATTTGAATATCATCTGGTGGGCACTGCAGGTTTTACTAAGAAACAACATAAATGAGCAAAATTTTACAGAATATAAATTAGCATTTGTAAAAATAGCTGTTGATAGAAGCATTAGGATGGTGCCCAGCTGAGAAGATGAAGTACATGTAGAATTTTTAATATCAGGCTGACTGAGCCCTATAAAGACCTGGTGGATGTGAGGTGGATTGGACGGTGGTGATAGACCTTAGAAAGTTTGCTCCTCCATGTCGTCTGCTATTTAATCCTGGAGAAAGTCCTTTGGCTCAGCTACTTTCATAAGACATAGAATGAAGAGGTGGCGTATTTGTCAGCCAGTAAAATAGAGAAGTCTATGACAAATTTTTGTTGAAATTTTTCAAATAGAATCAATGTTATAGTGTCTTTCCTTGATCTCTGGAATTTGAAAATATTAATTTTATTTTAATACAGTAATGCGGGTAGAGTTATTGAATTTGAATTATGTAAACAGAGCCCTAATAGTGTATATTTCCAGTTCTAGTTATATTAACCAACTTTATGGGGGAAAAATTCTTAAGAGTATGTATTCATTTTTCTTTACCAAATGACTTTGGTATATATTTTAAGCAGTTTATCTTATACTCAAATCAGTGGAATCTTCTGTTTTCTTTTTTGATTCTTTGATATATGGCATGAGTTTTATTACAGAAAGAAATAATGTACAACTCAGATCAATTACAAAAATTGGTTTAATTTCTAAGTGACAGAGTCTACCTATTAACGATGCATTCAAATACCACTCAAAAGATTTAATGGAAAAAATATCTTCTGCATTTAAAACTGCTTTCCACTGTTGAAATGTAAACAGTTTTTAGAATCAGTACTTTTTCAAAAATTTTAAGGCCACAGATTTCCCTTTTTCCCAAACAAAATCTTTATTACTCCAATGTATTAAATTGCTTAAAACCCACACCTCCTTATTTATACATGAAAAAATACCAGCCCTCCTCCCCTTTCTGGTCGGCCCCTCTTGATCTCATGCTCCAGAAGCAGTGCTGCTCTGGTTAGAAAGAGGAAGAGGTAAGGACTGGCTGGTGGGCCTTTGGCTTTGTCCAATTAATTTTTCGTAAATATGGAATTCAAGTCAGCAAGTGCTTTATGGTTTAGCTTTCATATACTCTGAATACTAACCTCGACAACAACTATAAATAAACCTAGATAATCTTCCTTGTGCTGTAAGAGTTTGTGGATTACCAAAGATTGAGGTTTCTGCTTTCTTGAAGAGTACATGAAAAAAATTAGACCGGATTCAGCAGCTTTAAAAAAATTTTTAATTAAATTAGGGATTAATGTGTGCTCAGTTAACATGATTCATTATCAGAATTGGGAATTTTCTATGATACTGTCACTTTGATTTTGAAAATAATGTGCGAACATATAGAGAGACCTATAGTTGTCATTTAATATGTTGGTAAATGTGCTTTAGTAATCACAAGTAATTTCCATAGGGTCGTGAATCTGGCACCATTCAGAGATACAGTCTTCCTAATGTTGGTTTGATTCAAAAATATTCCCTTAATTGTCGAGCCTACCAGTTATCTTTGAATTGCAACTCTAGGTAAGCCTGAAAACTCTCCTCACATGGATGTTAGACTTAGAAATATTGATTGGGGTTGTTAGATTTATGTAATAAATATAAAGACATGTTTATTTGGTTTAAACTTGTCTTACAATTCAGTGTAGTTTTATTTTCCTGTATTTGGCTTACTGCCTTTCTTTGGTTGGGCATGTGGAAATAATAGTGTAATATTTTACTCTTGATGTTGAAGAGTATTGAGACTATATTTGTATACTAGTTGGTTTAATCACTTTGGATACATTTTCTTTACAAGGAATCTAAATAGAGAGTAGTCCATGACTTCTATCAAATTTGTAAAAAAAATATTTTTAAAAGCCATTTATTTATTTTAAAGCCATTTCAACCTTATTCCCAGGTTTCTGATTTGAAAAAGAATGGTTATAAGTAATTATATTCATGATTGCGGATAGTAATTTTACAACCCCTGCCCCCCCCCATTTTATTGTTTTCAGTCGTCTTGCCATCATAGACATTTCAGGAGTTCTGACTTTCTTTGACTTGGATGCTCGGGTAACAGACAGTGCAGGACAGCAAGTAATTGGCGAGTTGTTAAAACTGGAGCGAAAGGATGTCTGGGATATGAAGTGGGCCAAAGATAATCCTGATTTGTTTGCAATGATGGAGAAGACAAGAATGTATGTTTTCAGAAACTTGGATCCTGAGGTAAAAACAAGAAATAAGTATTAGCAATACATAACTAATGAGCCCAAATGCCAAAACCTGGGTATTTTCCATTCTTTCTTCAAGAGGTCTGTTGGTCTTGGCTGTATGAATTTCTAAAAATAAATAGAAACATTTTGATGGAATTAAAAAATATTTGGTCTTAAGTGGAAATAATACTAATCCTCTACATATTCTCTATATTCTCTAAAAGGCACCTCTTAAGCACTTATCTGTTCTTTTTAAAAGATGGAACCAGAGGAGTGGATGTAGCTCAAGTGATTGGGTGCCTGCTTCCCATTTACGAGGTCCTGGGTTAATCCCTGGGACCTCCTAAACAAACAAACAAAGAAACAAAAAAACCAACTCTAATTGGGGAGTGGATGTAGCTCAGTGGTTGAGTGCCTGCTTCCTATGTATAAGGTCCTAGATTCAATCCCTGGTACCTCCTAAAAAAAGAAAGAAAGAAAGAAAAAGATGGAGCCAGGTTGCTATTAGTTTGTTTTGTTTTCCTTGTCAAGGCTGGCTTATAACAAAGAAAATCAGTAGACTTATTTACCAGAATTTCTTAAAACAACCTAACCCAGAAATATAGTTTTGAAATTGCCTTTTCCTTTTACCCTTTTATGCCTTCCTGACCACCTTATTCTAGTCTCACATTTTCTTATTTATATTTACATGCATGCTGTCACCCACTAATCCGTGTTCGTTATCACCAAGATATTGTTATGAATTTTCAAATGTGGACTGTGGATAATCTGCTCACACTCAGATATCAGGAATCCCTTTCACAATAATTTTTACAGTTAGATTTTTATTTTTTACTTGTGGCTCTTGTCAACTAATTTTTAGGTTCCATATTTTTCCTGTCACTTGGTATGCTTCAGGACCAACTGTTACAGATTGTGTTTAGAAAATACAAAATAATTTTAGTAGTAGTCTAATCAAAACTTATCTATTCATTAAGAAGATAAGTCTTTTAAACAATTTTTAAATTATTTGTGGATATTCAATTTAGAATTTTCTGTACTCCTGCTGCATTGTATCATTTAAAGTTTTCTGGGAAATAGGATATGTGTGTGTGTGTGTGTGTGTGTGTGTGTGTGTGTGTATGAAGATTTATTTTAAGGAATTGGCTCACATGATTTTGGGGGCTGGTAAATCCAAAATCTGTAGGGCAGGTCTGTAGGATGGACTCTCAGGCAAGAGTTGATGTTGCCGTCTTTTGAGTCCAAAAGCCATAGGGCAGGTTGGCAGACTGGATGCTCAGGCAGGATTTGTATACTACAGTTTTTAGGCAGAATTTCTTCTTCTCCAGGAAACGTCAGTTTTTGCTCTAAAGGTCTTCAACTGATTGGATGAGACACCCCTCCCCCACCACATTATCGAGGATCATCTTTAAAGTCAACTGATCGTAGATGTTAATCACATCTACAAAATTCAAGCAACATCTAGATTTGTGTTTGGCCAAACAACTGGGCCCCATAGCCTAGCCAACTTGACACATAATATCAACTGTCACATCTGCTATCTTCCATTAGTATAAATAATAATAGACAATTAATAAGTGCTCCATGTCATTAATTTGTTTGTTTGGACCTTTAGCTTACTTCTTGGGGAGAAATCGAATGCTTGGCCCCCTGACTGACAAAGATCTTATGTAGTAATTTATTTAGTGGTAAACTATTTTTCCTTTGATATCCTAAATTACTTTCCCATTTTCCCATTTGGGTCCTACTTATAATCTTTGGATTGGCAAATGACCTGATGTAGATTGTTCTCAAAGGCTTTGTTAAAACACGTAGGATTTTGTAATTCTTAGAGAAGTGATCCAAATGAAAGGCGTTCAGGGCTGCTACATTTGACCTTTAAGCGTGGATTTCTTTCAAGGGTCAAAGGGAAATTGAACCCTTGTCACAAAGCAAGTGTGGAAATTTGTGGATGACCTTGAGGATGGGAGAGGATACTTTTTGAATCTTGGGATCCTCTTTCTATCCTTGGCCCCACCTTTACTAAGTCTGAAATCAGTATGCCTGGAGAAGTGAGTGTGTTTGTTATACCTGGCTGCTCATAATGTGTGTGGAGCACACGCGGTTGATCTGGTACCAAGTGAAATCTGTGCCTGGTGGAAAGTGTTTCTTGAGTAGTTTTCACAGAAGAGCCTTCTTTTTAAATTTGAGTTTATTTCCTGGTTTGGAAAGTAGTTCCATTTCTATTAGATTTAGAGTTAGATAGATTTCTTACAACTCTACGAATGACTGGATTTCTTTATAAACCATGCTGTGCTCTTCTTATTCTCCTGGGACACCGGCTCGCTGTGGCCACTGCTTGGTCAGCTACTGTGCTCTTCATTCCTCTAGCTGCTTATTGATCATGGAAGGACATACCCTTCAAAATAGTCTGTCCTCCAGGAGATCTGCTCTTGTTTGATGGTTGATAAATTGATGCATTGCCATCCGTTAGAGTGTTACTATGAATTCCAGATTCATGCCTTACTTTGAGTTTTATAAACTTTTCTTCAAGTTATTTGTAAGAAATGACTGCCATCAGTGAGCAAAATTCTAATTTGTTATTTACTTTGAGAATTAGAGAAAGAGTATTTAGTGTTGAAATTCCTTGCTTGGTTATTTTTGCCTTCAGTGACCCTTTCATTGTACTGAGTCAGCTCTTGTGCTCTTTTTGGGGTCTTGCCTCTCACTGGTACTACTTTTTCATATTCATATTCCTTTCATATTTCATATTTTCATCAACCAGGCCCTCATTTTGTATAGTTACTCCTTTTCCAAACCAGTAGTTTCCAAACTTTTGAACACACATGCATACTTATTTATTTATGAATTATATATATGCCTTACTGAGTTAATATAAGTATCTTATGATTCATATCCCCAAAGTAGAAATTTTAAAACAATGAGAAAAAGGTCAGTTTGTTTTTAAAAGGCCAATTTAAAAAAGATGAAATAAAATTTACTTTAAAATGTCATGCTAATTGTTAGGATTATATACTATCATTAGCTGGTGTCTCAAGCATAATAAACACTTTAGAGTGAGGTTTTGCAACTTAATAGATACAACTTCCATTGTTTTAAAAAGTCTGCCTGATATTTTCATTTCTAGGTTCCTTTTTTTCCAGATATGATTAGATTGTCATTGTTTTTACTTTGTAAGGTGGCTGACCCAAGAATTTGTACTAGGATTAAGAGAGGTGTCAGTTCTGCCGTTTATTTGCTTTTGCTTGTGTGATTAATATTACCTTTAATTCACAGATTCTTTGCATGAAGCTCTGTAAGCAACTTGTCCATTTGGTGAAAGTTAGCTAAAACTAGTTAATATAATCCTTGTTTTAGTTTCCTAGGCTGCTCAAGCAAATACCATGAAATGGGTCAATTTAAACAATGGGAATTTATTAGCTTACTGGTTTGAGGCCAAAAGAAAATGCAAATCAAGGTGTCATCAAGGCGATTTTTCTCCCCAAAGACTGGCATTCTGGGGCTGGCTGCAGGCAATTCTCGGTCGTTAGCTTGTCACATGGCAAAGCACGTGGTGGTATCTCCTTGTCTCTTCCTTCTCTTCTGGGTTCCGTTGATCTTCAGCTTCTGGCGGCTCCCCTGTGGCCTTCTCTTCCTTTTCTGAATTTCATTCTCTTATAAGGGACTCCAGTTATAGGATTCAGTAATGGGATTAACGCCCATCCTGACTGAGGTGGGCTCCACCTACCTCATCGAGAGGAACTACTTACAATGGGTTCACTCCCACAGGAATGGATTAAATTTAAGAACATGCTTTTCTGGGGTACATACAGTTCCAAACCACCACAATCCCTAAATCCACCTGATTAGGCACATACAAAGTTCAGTGTGTCACAGTACACAAGTGTGTCATGATGTGCTGAAAGTAAATGGACAAGGGACACTTGAAGATACCTATTATATTGCACATGTTGTCAGACCTTCTGTACTGTTAGGGTACCAGTGTTTCCTGGTATGTTATATATTAGTAAAGCTTTAAATAGTGTTTGATAATAAATATCTTGCATATCTTCTGAGTGAACACACCCTGTTTTGGAGACCATTGGTCTAAAATTTCGTATTCAAATGAAATTTGGATGGATATCTAACGGATTTTGGGAAAATAAAGAGAATTGGTTGAGGTCATTCAAGCAGAAATAGAATTTTTAAATATCTGAATTACCTAGATGTTTGTACATATTTGCTTAGGTGGTTTCATGATAAATTATTTTGGAGGCTCTTAGGCTTTGAGCTCTCTCTTGCAGCACCTCTCTCTTTCTTCCTTTCTCTTGGGTTTTGGTATTCTTTTTAATCCACAGATCATCTTTTATGACTATTTTTTCTTTTGACTATCTTATTTTGCTATTTTTGCTTTTTAATCCACAGATCATCTCTTATGACTATTTTTTCTTTTATCTTATTTTGCTTACTAAGAATAAATTAAAATTTTTTTCTAATGATATACAATTTTTATACACATATATTTGACTTACAGATAGTATCAAAATAATATACGTGAAGGACCCCTTTAATTTGTAAGGAATATCTTATACTCTTTCTTTTTTAATTAAATTTTGTTCTGATTCTTTTGAATTCATTGCACATAAAAACATTATTTGCCTTTATGCAATTGAACCTTTTTGAGGAAATAAAGGGATTTTATAAAATTGTTTCATATAATTTGACTATTATAAGCAAGAGTTTGTACTTTTTGAAAGAAAATATACATTTTTAACTTCATTTTTTTAAACAAATCAATTTTACTGGTACATATTTATAAAGCAAACAATCTATCCAAACTGTGCAATTAATGGTATTTGGTATAATCACATAGTTGTGCATTCATCACTTCAATCATTATTAGAGCATTTCCTTATTCCAATAATAATAAACAAAAAGCAGACAAACAAAATACACATTTTAAAACCTGAGGAGGCATACAAGAGCCTCATTCTTGAACATAGACATATTAACTCAAACTGGATGATTCAATTTTTACTCCTTATTTTAGCATTTCTTGGTGTCTTCTTTTTATAGCAACTTCTATAGTTTTATCATTTTTCTATATGAAGTACTACCATCTTTCAGAGTTGTAACTCTGATATATTATTTTGTTTTGGTTTTGGTTACTTCCTATTGCATTATGATATATATGCAAACATTTTCAAAAATTACATTCTGATATTATTTTCATTACCAGACAGAATTATCATATTCCTTTTACATTATTCTTGGAAGTATTAAGTACATTGGGAATTTGTTTATTTTTATTTATATACTTATACCTATTTTTTCAACTAAGCATTTAGGACAGTTACTTTACATTATAGTATTCATTTACTATAATTTATTCCTATAAGCCTAGTTTTATTTATTTTTTTAGTTTTTTTTTTTAGTTTTTAGTTTTATAACACTAGGAACAGAGGCAGATATTTAGAAGACTTATTATGTAGTTACATATTGGCAAATAAAATCTCCTTCTGTAGAAAATATATCAGGAACACTCTGACTAATGTTATAGAGAATGAACTTTTCAGTATGATATGGGACTATTTGATTTATGTGCTGAGATACAAATATAGGGTTTGTCAATTTTATTAAGAATTAGATTTAGTGATGAATCCCATAATCTAAAATGATCAAGCTTAACAAGACATTTTTGGATTAAGTGGGAAAATTTAGACTGTGTATTAGATGCTATTAAGGAATTAATATTAATTATGTTCGGTATGATATTAGTAATATAGTCATATAAAAGAATGTCCCTGTTTTTTTAGAGATATGTACTGAAGTATTTAGTGGTAAAATGTCATGATGTCTATAATTTACTTTAGTTACTTTAAAGTACTTTAGCAAAATATTAAATGAAACATATTTAGCAAATGGTCATTATTTAGGGAATGGGTATATGGGTTTTAATGATAGTCTCTTCATTTTTCTGTTGGTTTGAAATTTTTGGTAAAATTGAAAATCATGTCATGTTAAAGGAGGGAAAATTTACATAATTAAACCTAATATTTGTTTTTGCCTTTAAAGGAACCCATTCAGACTTCTGGATATATTTGTCATTTTGAGGACTTAGAAATTAAATCTGTTCTTTTGGATGAGATATTGAAGGTAATTTTTAAAAAACAGATTTCTGTTGCTGGCTTGACTGGGCAAGGGCTTGTTGGTGCTGTGATTGAGTCTAGTAGGTGTATCTGCTCAAAGGCTGGAAGGAGAGAGCTTTCGAGCAGGAGCTGTCAGTTGTGGGCCTGGGACTGATAGGTTTGATTATTGTCTCCATTTTTTCAGATGAGGAATCTGAGGCCTGGGGAGGTGAGCTAATTTGACAGTGTCACCCCATGAGCAGTAGCCAAGGCTCGGTTTGACACCACGCTTTCTGGCTTCAAATCCTGTGTGCGTACTTGGTAGTGCTGGCAGAAACGCTGCTGGAGAGGTCGTCCGGGGCCAGATCCTAAAGGGCCTTGAATGCCTTGCTGCGGTGTTTGGACTTTATGCCGGAGTCCCTGGGGGAGTAAAGTAGGAGAGGCCCTGACTGGGTTTCTACTTTGTGAAGATGGCCCTGCTTCCGGGGTGGACAGGGAAGGGGGTAGGGTAGGGGGAAGAGTCGTCACATAGCTAGTAAGGGAATTAGGATTGCAGCCCAGGTCTTTTTGAATCCAAACCTCATTGTCTTTCTGTACGTCCTCCTAGTTTGTATTCAGGAGTTCCCTAAGGACTTGTCAGTTTCTAGCTACATTGGTTTGTTGGGGGTGAGGGTGGGGCAGGGAGGGAAGGAGATATGGGTGACACAGTTTACCTTTTTGCAGAACTCTGGTCTTTGAGAGCCACTGCTGCTTAAACATGGGGCACTAATCGTCTCTTATGCTTTGTTTTTTTTCATTACATGGAATATATAGAATATCAGTGAGTTGCTTATAAAAGCTTATTTCCTTTCTTTGGCTGTTAGCTAGCCAAAGAAAGGAAATAAGTCTGCTGGGCTGTTGTTCCTGTTACCACCTTCCTCCCAACCCTGGAACTTCCGCCCCAGCTTGGCCTGGTTCCAGCCGTCAGGAACAGTTCCGACGGGAAAGCTGATGGGAAAGCTGATGCCACTTTGCACCGCTGTGGTCTTCAGGGCACACCTGGAAGGTTGTCCCAACATCCTTCTACCGCATACTCTTCTGCTGCCAACGTGTGCCCATGCCTGTGCATTCTTCTTCATTCCACTGCCCGTCCTGTCCGCACGGTTAGTGCCCCGTGGTGACAGGAATGACAGCCCAGTCAGCTAGTCTTCTGCGAGACTGACCTTCATTTTTAAAACTTTTGGTTATTCCGCTAAAATACAAAAGGAAAGTTGTGATGAAAATTGGTCCTTTTACTTTGCTGTCATCTGTTCGCCTGCTGCCTAAAGGACTTTGAACCACAGTTTTATTGCCCCTTGCAGGGAGCTAGCAGGTAAAGGAGTGAGGGAGGGGAGGCTGCTGCCTTTGGTGTTTTCTCATCACAAGAGGGGCAGCAGCACCTTTGACCAGAAGTGGGGAAAGCAGTGGGAGCCGAGGGAACCGGAGAGGCGTGACTGAAAGGGACCCCTTCCCTTCCACCATTGCCCACTCTTCCCCACAGGCCGCCTCAAAGCCTCAGCAAGGACTTCACTTGTGGGTTTTTGGTGTTTTCCAGAAAACTTAGAAGACCTCATCTTTGGGCATTTTTTTCCTACCCAGTTTTGCTTACAATATGGTACATTTTTATGGTTTTTATTATTAAAACAAAACAAAAACAAAAACACATACTCTAAAGGCAACTATTTGAAATTCCTTTCCTTTCCTTTTTATTTTTAGAATCCAGACCATCCAAACAAGGATTATGTAATTAATTTTGAAATTCGGTCCCTGCGAGATAGTCGAGCATTGATTGAAAAAGTTGGAATTGAAGATGCATCTCAGTTCATAGAGGACAATCCACACCCCCGACTTTGGTATTAAAACAAAAACAAAATCAAAACCACTTTCTGCTGTGTCAGCGGTTCTGTCATTCTGGCATCTCATCCCTGCCTTCTGATGGGAATAGGCTTACATTCTTGCTCTTCTTTTTAAAATAGAGGAATTTACCTTCGATTTGGAGGGCTCAACATAAGGATGTTTAAGTGGGGTGAAATATTCACTTCAACCTTGTCTCACTAGAAAAGGAGAAGTGAAATAGTCGAATTCTGATTCAAGACTTGATTATCAGTGATTTGCAACAGCCTTTTTTGTGTCTTTGTCTTATAAAGGCGCCTTTTGGCTGAAGCAGCTCTTCAGAAGCTGGATTTGCAAACTGCAGAGCAAGCGTTTGTGCGCTGCAAGGATTATCAGGGCATTAAGTTTGTGAAGCGCCTGGGCAACCTACAGAGTGAGGCAATGAAGCAGGCTGAAGTTGTCACCTACTTTGGCAGGTTTGAAGAGGCTGAAAGAATGTATCTTGATATGGACAGAAGGTGAGCTGTCAGGGTCAGGCATCCCAGAGCACTTCCAGAATTCATGAGTTTTCTTTTGCAACTGGGGAATGCAAAATAGACTAAATGTATCTCATATTTTACTTAGAAAATAATTTTCAGTTTGGATTACAGCCTAGATATTCTATATACCCCTCATTAATTTATGTTTTGTAAATTGGGTGCAACTTTTTTCTCTGTTTTTACATCTATTAACGACTGACCATGGGAGATTTTTCACTTGGTGGGGGGGAAAATACGATAGGACTACAGAGACTAGAGTTTTTTATCATTTATGACAAAGTTCATTTTTTGATTCTCAATGTTTAGATCAGGCCATTATTTAATTTTCTGTTGTCAAGGAGCATAAAATAAAAATTTAGGTATTGTGTTTTATTCTTTATACTTCATTTTTTATTTACATACAATGATGTATGAACTTCATTATAGCTGTAAACATTGTGTCTGATTTTCACTAGTATTATTTATGCCTCCAGGTGCTCCCTAAAACAACACTTAAGACCTGAGTGGAAATATAAATCCAAACATGTGTTTGTGTAATATGTTTTATTTTGCAATGAACTTGAGCATGTTTAAGACATTGATAAAAAGAAGTGATTATTATTTATATCATTATTATTGAAATAAATTAAAATCCACGAGAAAGAAAAGGCAGGAAATTGTCTCCTTTTTCCTATTTCAGGCTCTCTCTGTTGCCTCTTTACTGGGTCCGGCAAAGTGTTATGGTCATGTTGAAAGACCATTTTAGTGTTCAAAGATGTCTGGAGAGTTGCCTTGTCTGTCTGACTCACTGCTGTGTGTTCATGGCACCTGGAGCTGGGCCTAACACGTTGTAGGAACTCAGTAAATATTTGTTGAGTGAGTGAGCTTACGAATGAATGCTGCTGTTTGTAGAGATCTGGCTATTGGGCTCCGGCTGAAATTGGGAGATTGGTTTCGAGTACTGCAGCTCCTGAAAACCGGATCTGGCGATGCTGACGACAGTCTCCTTGAACAAGCCCACAACGCCATTGGAGATTACTTTGCAGATCGCCAGAAGTGGTACGTCACCATCTGGACTGCCTCCCCCGTTAATGCAGCACTTAAAATTGGAGCTGCCGCCGCACCTTCTTGTAAAGTAATGCTAGAGAAACAAAGAACATTCCCCTTGATCCTAAAATTCAGATCGCTCTAGATTCACACTAGAAGCAAGAGATCCTTAAAGTTGTGAGATCAACACTGTAAGAGTATGTCGTTTCCAAACTCAAAAATGTGGAGTTTGACTGAAGCTGCAGGCAGCTTTCTCCTGGTAGAGACCAGGGTGTGCAGTGCTGAGCCATTGCACGATTTATTTCTCAAAAAAGTCCAAGGAGGTGTTTTATATTTGCTTGTTGTTATTATGGGTTGTTTCCAGAAGTCATTGGTTTTTATTCTTATGTTTCTATTTTGATCAGTCTTGTTACCTATTTGTGTCAGGGTTTGGGAGTCCCAAAGCTGTATATCAAATTAAAACATTATTTTGTAAGAATATCCAAAGAATATTGCAACAAAAATATGCTACAAGGGCTTAGATTCCCCCCACTTTATATGCTTTAAAGGCATTCTGTAACTGAAGATGATGAAGCGTGATGTTAGTATTGGTAATTCTAATGAAGGGATATTTTTGGTTAAAGTGCTTATTTTTCAGGAGAGTCACATGAATTTTAAAAGGTTTTTTTTTTTTTTTCCTTTCCAAAGGTTGAATGCTGTGCAATATTATGTACAAGGCCGGAACCAGGAACGCTTAGCTGAATGTTATTATATGTTAGAAGATTATGAGGGATTAGAGAATCTTGCCAATTCACTTCCAGAAAACAACAAGTTGCTTCCAGTAGGTATTGTTAATTTTTGTTTTTAGAGTTATTAGGTTATAATATATGGTTTTTATGTCATAGGAAATATCCTCTGCAATAAAGAAAGTTAATAATCTACTATTTTATGGTTTCTTAGACATGGAATGATGCTTTCATTTTAATTATTAAAACAATATATCAATATGATGGAATACTTGAAAAATGGAGCAAAAAAATAAGGTGTATTTCTACAACCCTAATATGACCATAGACTTGTGTAGTCCCTTCAGTTTTATAAATTGCTTTTTAAAGCTAGCTGAGTACATGAAATGTTTGCAGATGAATGATATGTTGTCACGGATTTGCTTCAAGATAAACCGAGGTGTGTAAAGAGAAGTGTGTGTTTATGTACATGTTTGAAATGTACTGTGACAAAAGTTTAAAAAGATAGCTCAACTTAGGTTATATTAACAATAAAGTATTTAATGATAGAAAAGAGAAACTAAAAGCAGAATTCTCTGTAACTTAAAAAAAATATATTAGAGAAGTTGTGAGCTTACAAAACAATCATGCATAACATACAGGATTCCTATGCATCACCCCACCATCATCACCTCGCTTTGTTGTGGAACATTTGTTGCAAATGATGAAAGAACATAAAAATGTTACTGCTAACTCTAATCCATGACTTACATTTGGTGTATTTTTCCCATGTATTAGTATTGTACATTTGTTTTAGTTAAGGAGAGAATGTTCTCATATTTGTACTGTTAACCACAGTCCATCATCCACCACAGGGTTCTCTGTTATACAGTCCCCTGCCTTGTACAGTCCATCCAGAGTGTCCTCTCACTGGCTCTGTTTCCTCAGAGTTGTGCTGTCATCACCTCAGTCTGTTTTAGAATGTTTTCATTACTCCAAAAGGAAAAATCTCCTATCCCTTTCTAACCCCCATTGGTGACCCTTAGCATTGATATAATACCTTCTTTGCCATTGATACAAAAATATTACAATATTACTGTGAACTATATTTCATAAGTTACATTAGTTGCATTTTTCCCACGTCTCACAGTATTCTTAACACCACGTGATAGTGTCGGTGCATTCGTTCTAATTCCTAGAAGAACACTGTATTTGTACTATTATCCACAGTCTTCATGCATCACCGAGTTCACTGTTATTCCGTCCCTAGATTATCCTCCAGCTTTCTTTCTATTGACATTTACATCCTTTCAGCCACAATCACATGTATAAATCAGCAGTATTCGTTATGCTCACTTTAATGTGTTGCCATCAACTCTATCCATTTCCACACATTTTCAGTCAACTTTATTAAAAATTCTACATACATTAAGCATCAGCCCCCCTTCTCAACCCTCATTCTATCTATTAGTAACTTAAACAGTAACTTTCTTTTGAATGTTCTTTTAAATCCTCTTTTAATTAATGGTCAAGAAAATCAGTTTGTATTTTGTTTTTTAAATATAAAATGTAAATCTCTGAGCTGTATAATAACTATAGTAGCAGCTCTCAATTGCAGGGCCTGGACATATGTTGGTTGTGAGTTCTACACAATTTTGTTTAATTAATAGGTAAATACAGAATTCTGAAAATTCTGTTTTCTCTATTGTGAATTAGAGTAGTTATCCCTATAATAATGGCATTTTATTCTCAATCCTATGTTATTTTCTGAATGGGAAACTGACATTACTTCTAACCCTGGGTGTGGGGATAGTGTATCCTACATTAGGGTCATCTGTTAAGTGTCTCGGATGAAGGAGAAAAATTTTTGCTGTAGAGTGTGTAGAGTAGTGATATTATTGAGTAAAGACTAAATTTATAGCCATTAAATAATTATTAAATAATTTAAATTAAAGTACTGCAAATTTTAAATGCAGTTTTGGAGAAATTATTAATAATATGGGGAAATACACATAATATTTAAGTGAGAAATGCATGATACCTATGTCTATCTATATATATAAAATGACCACAGCACATACGCAAACCCACGTATGTATATATATTTATAGTATGAAGATGCTAGGAAATTATACCAGAGTATTGACAGGTGTTATTTATTAATAGTAAGATTATGAGTAACTTTAATTTTTCATACTTTCTAATATTTTTACCATAAGAATGTATTACTTTATAATAAGGGAACTATAAGCATTACTATTAAGAATAGTTGGATAGTTGGATACAATATGTACTTTTATGATATTTCCCAAAATATTTTTGATGAAGGGTGGGGAGAGAAAAACTCTGGCTGATGAAATATTCAGAAAGAGAAAGATTTTCTGAAAATGGAGAATGCAGCCACACGGGTATGACTGGCTTTTGTTGTGGTTCTCTATCCCTGCCACCACCCTCCATAGGAGCTCTGTTTTGGGTCTAGCTTCCTGATGGATTCACAGCCAGAGTAATGAATGGGGAGCTTCTCCTAGGATATTTCTTTATAGAGGTATTTAAGGGCTCTGTGAATTTCTGTAAGCCTCTAATTAATGATTAACACTGAGTATATGTACCATCGAATGCGTTAAAGGTTTTTTTTTAACCTGCTGGTGTGAGGTTTGTTTTGGAGCTTGACATCTTTGTAAACTGGCTGCTGAACTGAGAGAAGAAAGGACCTGAGTAAAAGTCAGATCCATAGAGTGAGCCAATGAAGCACTGGTTTTATAGGCGAGGCCTTAGCATCCTTCCTGAGCTGTGGCCTCTGCCCCTATGTCTGTTTAAAGGAAAAATCACTATGGCTGCTAGTCATTTTAATTATTTATTTATTTATTTAAATATTGCTAAATCCCCGTGGGCTTTTGCTAAATTAAAATGTTAGTGATTTTCTCGGTCTGTGAAATCTGATAGTATTATTTTGGTATTCTAGGAAATAGCACAGATGTTTGTAAGAGTTGGCATGTGTGAACAAGCTGTGACTGCGTTTTTGAAATGTAATCAACCAAAGGCAGCAGTAGATACCTGTGTACATCTCAACCAGGTAAGGAACAGAAGCTTACTGTCTGTGCAGCTTGTTCTCTTAGGAAGCTTGCAGTCAAAGCAAAACCAGACTCACCATTGCTATCCTCTAAAGGCTTTTGCCCATGTGAGGGTTAGAGCGCTTGAGGTGAATGTTGTGGAAGGAACTAGGTATTCTCTGACTTGAGGACTGAGAAAGTGTTGGAGTTTGTACTTGCCTCTTGAAGTGTGACCATTAGGGGTGACCACTCTTAACTGATTGATTATGGGAATATGAACAAATCCTGTGCTTTTAGTCCAGCACATTTTTGTCTGGGAGTAATTTTCTGCATCTAATTAGGGTTGGATTTTGTTTCTAGAGAAGGCCTGGTTAATAGTCATTGCCAGAGGAAGGAATTGAGTTACTTTGTCAATATTAATTTTGGCAAATCTTTTTTCCTTCCGCTCTATATAAAACATATGTTTGATACTTTTAAGAACTGAAATCAAAGTGCAAAATTATAGTAGAAATTGTAGACTATCAATCTACAAAGTATTCTTTTAAGTATTTTCCTTAAAGTGTTTTATAAAGCTCCATTTGCTTATAATTTAGAAGTAAATTTTAAATGTTAAATCTGATAGGACATTTTCTTAATGAAATTGCATATTTTGTTTTATTATAAACAAATATAAACAAGTGTATCTTTTTCTTGCCCATAGTTTCTGCAAAATTAGATTGATGAGACCAATGTGATATAAACTTTGAAGGTTTCCTTTTCAGATCATTTCTTAAGCAAATCAAAGTCTTAGGTCATGTCATCATTTTGACACATGTCTAGCATATTACACTTATAATTGCCCTGATTTGAAGTGAGTTTTGAAAAGCACATACCAGTTTTTTTATTTTGAGATTGTGTTTTATTATTACTTAAAGTTTCATTGTCTGAATTTTATGACATGTGACTGAAATTCCTGGGTAACTGAATGGCATGTTGTTGTTTTTTTCCCTTAGTGGAACAAAGCTGTTGAGTTGGCTAAAAATCATAGTATGAAAGAAATTGGATCCCTGCTAGCTAGGTATGCATCTCATTTATTGGAAAAGAATAAAATACTTGATGCCATAGAACTCTATCGGAAAGCCAATTATTTTTTTGATGCTGCTAAACTGATGTTTAAGGTAATATAATAATCTTGTGACTATTTGTTTTGGTTACAAATGTTTTCTTATGTATTAAAGAATACATTTTCCATTTCCTCTGGAATCAAATATTTGTTACAACAAAATTTCTATGGTTTTATTACTCTAACTCTGCATTATCTTAGTATTATTACCTTTCACTAGCAAGGCTATTTATCAATATATCAGTATAATGGATATCATCATATCATATTGTATAATATAACTGTATATTTACAGTCCTGAAGTTAAAGAATTATAGAATTTGTGAGGTCTACAAAGTACAGGTTCCCTTAATTGGGAATTAAATCCTGTTGAAATTCAAAAGAATTTTGAGTCCTTTTAAATTTACAAGTTTTAAAGACATTATACTTTTCATAACATACATTTGGAAGGAGGATGGCTAGTATAGTATTAATGTATGCAAATTCTACAGTTCTAGTCTATTTCCATTTGATTTTTAATGGAAAAGGAAACATTTCCCTCAAAATGCTTAAAATAAATTTAAACTTCTAAAGGATACACTATGTTAACAAAATCTTCGTATCGGTGAATACTTGGAACATTAGTTTAAAAACCCCTGTGCTATGAAAAATACTCCCTTTCCATGCAAGCTTTCTTCATTCTGATTTAGTTTTTAGCAGCACCTGTTATTTTCTAATATGAGTTCTAATTCCAAGGAACAAATACTAAGAACTCAATATTAACAGTACTGAAGAAAAGAAAATCAATTTTTAAATATTTATTATAAATAGGTGGTATATGATTATTCCACCCTACTGATTTTCCTTCTTTTTTTTGGAGAATCAATTTAATTAATTTTGGACTTGCTTATATTTGTACAGATAAGTATTAACAGGTATCTTCTCCAAATTCTTTAAATTTTTAAAGATTGCAGATGAAGAGGCAAAGAAAAGAACTAAACCTTTACGTGTCAAGAAGCTGTATGTACTGTCAGCTTTACTTATAGAGCAATACCATGAACAAACGAAAAATGCCCAACGAGGAAAAGTTAAAGGAAAGAGTTCAGAGGTAAGATGGAACATTAAATAATATTGAATCCTCTGAGGTGTTTGAGGAAAAAAACCATCAAAATTCTCTTTAGAAACGAGTCATTTAATTTGCATGTTTACATTTATTTTCTTAAATGATTTGAGAAGGAATGACATTTAGATTTAGTATTCTTATTTAGAAATGTATACTTAGAAATATTGAAAATTGTTTTTTCTATGAGACTGATCTATAGTCTTTTGTAAAATATGTATATTATTTTAATGTGTAAATGAATCTCTTATTAACTAAAAGTTCAATTGAAAATTGTATTTTAAAATTTGATCATACCAGTTTAACAAAAATGAATTATAATGGAAAAATTAAGTCATTAATGACAATTTTTTGAATGATGAAAGTCCGCTTATTTAGATGTTTTAATGTATAACAATTTTAGAAATTATCTTCATTGTTATGACTGTTATGCAGTCGTTAGTACAGGATTTGTGTTTGTGTTGACAGAAAATGTGAGTCTGCTTTACTTGTAGGCCACTTCTGCTTTGGCTGGTTTGCTGGAAGAGGAAGTTCTGTCTACAGCCAGTCGTTTCACAGACAACGCCTGGCGAGGCGCTGAGGCTTACCACTTCTTTATCCTTGCACAGAGGCAGCTCTACGAGGGATACGTCGACACTGCGCTGAAGACAGGTGGGCGCGTCACCTAGGGCCCGCGGAATGGCTCCAACACTTTAACTTGAATAGGAAGGGCCATCCTTCTGTTTGTCTTTATATTTACTTCAATAACATTTTTCCTATGGGTTTATATCAATATATTTGAGATTATGCTGTATTATTTGTTTTGTGCCTACTCCCTTTGAAGTTCTTTTATTTTCCTTAATACATAAAAGTAATATATACTGCTCACAGAAGAATCAGAGGTTTGAGATCAGCAAAAAGAACATTTGCAGCAACTATTATTCCATCCATTCAGGGTTAGACCCTTCTAAAAACTCATTCGATATCCTTTGGGAGATATATGAGTGTGTGTCTATAGATATATAAACATGTATACATGCGCATGTTTTTGTTTGTTTTTAAACAATATTGGGAGTATAACAGCATAATTTTGTGCACTTTTATAAAAACATAATTTGTTGTAAAATCTTTCCATGTCTGTAGATACATTTCTGTAGTATTTAACTTTTTAAAATAAAAATGATACTTATCTAACAATTTTCAACAAAACAAAAATACAAAGAAAAAAGTAAAATAATCTTAAATCTTATAATTCAGAGATAATCACTGTTAACATCTGGGCAAACTTCCTTTTAGACATCTCTTCATGCCTATAAAATTGCATACAATTTTCCTTAAAATAGCATCATAAAATATATGTTCAGGAGCTTGCTTTTTTCCCTCTACAGTATGTTGTAGTTATATCTTTCCACATTGGTAAACATAGATCTTAGTCCTCATTTTTAATAGCTACATAATATTCCATGCTCATTCTGTACTATCATTTTTAGAAGATTATTTCCATGCAGTATAGTATCAGGATCTTGATTTCTCCTGGATTAGTGATATTCTAGAGTCTAGATGTATTAATTCTAGAAATAGCTAATTATGAAAATTATGTTATAAACCAGTGCATGTGAATGGCTGCCAACCCTCCCACCTCCTTTAGATTAGCCAAGGCAGGGCTGCAGTCATGGCCAGGGTCTTCCTGACCCTCCTGTGTCATTTTGGTTGGGCCCCTGAGATCTCCAGTCTGCAGCTCATATCATCACCGAGGGCACTTCACACCCCAGTATATCCTTACTCTCTATTACAATGGCACAATGAAAGGACAAACCTTTTAGAGAAAATCTTGTTTGAATGTTTCTGGAATTCTGTAGGGTTACATTTTATATTAACTTGTTATTATTTTGTAAGAGCTCTTTATAGATTATATATATTAACCCTCTGTTATACATATTGAATATCTGCCAGCATTTATAAAGTATAAGTACTTAACTCTCTAAGGTTCAGTTTCATTTAGTGTAAAGTGGGAGTACTAATACCTTCTCCAGAATTTCTTCAGATTTGAAATTCTACCTTCATGAAACTAAATTTATGCATGTTCTTAATCTCTTTCTAGACTATTATTATTTTCTATTCATCTCTTTCTCTGCCAATATTGTCCTCTTATTTCCTTTACTTTTACATTTTAGTATCTGATAGTTCAGCTTTCCTTCATTACTTTTCTTTTTGAAAAATATTTTGGGTATTCCTGGCATTTATTCATTCAGCTCAACTTTAGAATCTGTCTGAGGATGAGGGGAGTTTCAATGAAGTCCCATTGAATTTTGGATTGGAATTGCATTAATTTAATATGTTAATATTGAGACTGTTTATATCTTTACAGTATTGGATTTTCTCATCCAGAAACATCTACTTATTTATTTTTTATTTTTACAAATACCACCCCCCCTCATTACCTCTAATCTGATTTCTATCTCTGCGAATATACTATTTTCAGTCATATCTTATAAGTGGCATCATACAATTATTGTCCTTATGTGCCTTGCTTATTTCACTGAGCATAATGTTTTCAAGGTTGTTCCATGTTGTGCATGTCTTGTAGCGTCATTTTTTCTTATGGCTGAGTAATATTCATATTGTGTATGCACCACATTTTATCCACTAATTTTTTGATGGACACTTGGGTTGTTTCTAGTTTTTGGCTATTGTGAGTAATGCTGCTTTAAACATTGGTGTACAAGTATCTGTTTACAACACTGTTTTCACATTCTTTGGGTATATTCCTACAAAAGGGATTGCTGGGTCAAATAGTAATTCTATATTTAATTTTCTGAGGGACCGCCATATTTCTTTTCAGAGTGGCTTTTCAC
>JAQZBX010025990.1:0-29110 GCA_029593785.1 Cabassous unicinctus | reverse complement strand
CATTCGCTGGGCAACTCTCTGTGTCCATTTCCTGCCCTCTCTTCTCATCCTTCTCCTCCCGTCTTCACTGGGATTTGATCCTCGGAAACTCCGATGTGGGAGAGAGGCATCCTACTACCACCTGCGCCACCTTAGTTCCTGGTTTTTCAGTGCATCTCATCCTGGCTCTCCCTTGTGTCACTCTCCTGTTATGTCATCATTTTGTGTGGCTTGTGGGGCCTGACAGTGCACCCGCACACGGGGCCTGACGGCTCACCCTCTCGCAGGGCCTGGTGGCCCATGTGCCTTCTATATTTTTCTTTTTTTCATTTTTACCGGGAGGTCCCGGGAGTCGAACCCAGGTTCCTCCACGTGGGAGACAGACGCCCAACCACCCGAGCCACATCCGTCCCCCTGCTATATCTCTTAAGGTTGACCAAAGATACCCAAAGTTACAGTCTTTTCCCATACAGGATGGTCATATAATAAATCAGGCTTAATTTATCACCAGCATTCTAAAAACCAGACCTAGGGAGGAAAACTAGGTCTGGGGACACATGCATGGTTTCTAATATAGCAAATGTTTAGCCTACCCTGATTATCACAAAATCAGGACAGCGAGAATATTCACAGACCTATCTTTTCAAGGAGCTGATGACATCATATCATGGCTAGCATTGCTCCGTGCCATGACAAGGTCTGATTTAACTTTCTGGGGATGTACTTGTGCTTCTCACCTGCCTCACTCAGTATCAGTGCACAACCAGATCAGGTCAGTGGCCCTGTAGGTAATTTCAGTGAGTTTTCAACTCCTACCAACATTTGCAATGCAGCTCACAGTTTGATGCTGGGATGAAATATTGGAAAGCTGTCTCCATACTGCTCTCCTCAAACCTACCCAGATATTTACAAATCATTAGCTAAAAGCCACATCAACTTTCTCCATGACTCTGTTCAATTCAATAAATTATATAGTCCAAGTTGTAGAAAATACTTTCTTTTCCCTCACAGAATTACCAAAAGTAGACTTCAGGACAAGTAAGAGAAGGTGATTTCCCTTTGTGCTCCCTTTCAAAGCTGCAAAACTCAGCCAGGGACTCCAGAATTTGAGTCTTACCTCACCTGGACACTGCTTTACAAATGAATTGATCCTTATTCGGGGCAGTGAAGTATCTGCTAACTTCTCTTAATGAGGATGGTTTGCAGACTGTAATTTCTGCCCAGCTCCATTGCCAGGGCAGGTTTGGACAGAAATATGCAAACAATAAAGCACGACAGGGCACGCAGAACTGGGTCATAAAACACAGGTCCCCTGTGTGTTTTGAGGCAAGACGCCAATGGCCTTGTGCCCTCAGCCACCTGTGAGTCCAGCCCATCTCTTTGACTCAGTGAGGCTGATTGGATGGTTTCTGTCCTAAGGCCGTTTTATTATAACTTTTGCTTGTGAATTTCATTAAGTTTTATAGTCCTACACATGTGTGCTTATAACAAGCGCTATCTCCCCTTGCGGGATGACATTTGTTTTTATGAAACAAAAATTAAATCAAAACTCTACGCTTTTACAAAGGTTAAAAAAGAACGCGTGAAAAACAATAGGCAGAAAATAAATTGTGAGCATAAGCCAATGTGAAATGTAAATCCATGGCAATCAAGGAGTCTTTGGAGAGCTACTTTTGGCATTCCTCAAAATGTGATATGAAACACATTGGAGAGGATATGGAGACAAGTTCAATAAAGCGCTGACTATCTGGATATGTTACTGTGAGGGCTGTGAAATTTTACCTAGGCAACAGAAAGGAGGTATTTCTTTCTTCATTGCAGAAAATGGTGAGTGTTAACAGAAAGACAGGGATCGCTGCGTCTGAGTTTCCTACCTTCTCAGAGTGATGTAGACTCAGGGCATAAATGGACCCATCAGATATTGCATTTACCTCTCGATCTCACCGTACAGAGTTAGGCTACAAATCTTTAGAGAACAGTATAGAATTATGGCATTTTAAATCCAGGTTAATTGTTGAGCCCAGGGGTTGACAAACTTTTTCTGTAAAGGGCCAGAGAGGAAATATTTTTGGCTTCGCAGGCCATATGCTCTCTGTCACAACTCTTCAGCTCTGCTGCTGTAACATAAAAGCAGTCAGAGAAATTATGTAAACAAATGAGTGTGACCTTATGCTAATAAAATCTGTTTTACGGGCACTGAAATTTTAATTTCTTATAATTTTCACATGTTATAAAATATTATTCTTTTGATTTTTTACAACCATTTAAAAATGTAAAAAAAACATTCTTAACTCACAAGCTGTGCAGAAACAGGCAGTGGGCCAAAGTTTTCTGAGCCCTCATGTAGCCCAATGACAAATTCCCCAGGGTGGGGCGAGAGCGTGCCACATGCAGCCTGGCTAGCTTTGCTCATTTGTCTCAGGGTGGCTACTTCTCAAATAGGGTAGCACGGAAACATTAGAGAGGTTAAAATGTACTGACAGTTTTCTCATCGACATTCTTAGATCTAATAGTATACTTCGCCTAAACTATCATTTTTATGGAGAACATGAAGTCTATTTAATTTTGAGTTTTAAAAATATAGTGACCAACCTTTGTTTCCTGATTTGAGCTTTGGCAGGATAGGCTTCTCTCAGCCCATGTGTTCCAAAGCCCTATTCCACAAATGGAAAAAACAGAGATACAGTCGTGCTTTGACATCAGGTTGCGGCAGATTCTATTATCGTTCAGCCAATATTCACTCCTTTCTCGCCTCCATGGGAGGAGTATGCTCCTCTCCCCACTCCCCACCGCAGCTTTGATCTTAGCTTTGGCCATGTGACTTAATTTGGCTAAAGAGGGCAGAAGTGACATGTGGCAGTTCCAATCATACTCCTTGAGTGTTTCCATTTGCCCCTCCAGGAGTTCTGAGCTTCTGGATGCAAAGAACATACCCCAGGTAGCCTGACCCCAGCATGAGAGACCCATGGGACAGGACTACCTTGATTGGCAGCCGAGGGAAGGGCCACCCCACCTGACCCAAAGACCCACAGCTTGAAGCAGAGCTGTCCCTGCCAACCTGCAGTCCCGTAAGCGAGAAATAAATGCTTATTGTTGTAAGCATTTGAGATTTGAAGTTGTTTGTTTTACAGCATAATTAAGGCAATAGCAGACTAAATACTGTTCAATAGCAGAGCTGGGGCCAAACCCCAAATTTCCTGAACTCAGTCTCTTCTACTTGCCACTAACATAGAAGAAAAATTATATTTATGTGAAGCAGCTCTCAAATGTAGAACATCCTGTCCGTGTGGCCTCATATTCACAATTTCCAGAAATAAGCTTGACGATTAAGTATTTAGAGGCCGAAACTACTGTTGAACACTAATTCTTATGTGAAACCTCCGAGCGACCCTAGGGTGCCTCCCTGGAATTGCCTTCAGACACACTTTTAGTTTCTTACATGATTTCTCATCCTGCTTTGAATAATTGTTGCTTTATTTATTTTTCTTTCTTCTCTCTTTGTTTTTATTCCCAACAAAGCTTGGCACATTGTGAGCAAGAAATCTCATTTTGTTTACCTTGAAAACAGATTTGAGAGAAAAAAGATCATGTTTCCTCTAACTGAAAAAGACAGTAAGCAGCAATAGAAATGTAAAGAACTGAAGAATGATTCAGGGCTCAAAAGGAGCAGTAGAGAAATCCTCGGGTAGAATAAGTTTCCATGGAATTGTGTGTGTCTGGAATTTCCTGAGAAGATCTCTAAATATGCCAGTTTTGTGGAACCAGCCAGTGTTGTTTCCTTGAGCAATTGCTATAAATTTGGTGCCAGGCTCGATTTAATGGTTGGGCCTAAATAGGGCCAATACATGGCATGCTGACTGCATGTCAAGAAGGAAAATTCAGGAAAAAAGGAAAATTGACTCGAGTACAATATTTTCCTCTTCTGCTGATAATAGTCGTCCCTGGACTCAGTGGACTGAAGCGAAAACTTTCTTAGCAAACCATTCTGTTTGTTTCCCCCTAAGTCCTTTAGTAATTAAAATCATTTGAATATATCAATTTTTAAAAACTAATCAGGTTCACTTTAGACTGCTACCAGTTTGTTCTTTCTGAAAGCTTAGATAAAAAGCTGTAAATTGGGTCCCCTTAGGCTATGTAATAAAGAGAAAGGAAAAGTCAGAAAAATGTCTGGAAAGAAGAGTTATCCTTCTAGCATAGTGTAGCTAAGCACTCTGAGAAGCAAGCAGAGGCTTTAAAAGGATCTGTCTCCTTACCCATAACTAAAGGTGGGTCAAATTTGCTGATTTTCCCTGTGGAAATAAAACATCGGTTGTGCAATAGGAACTCATCTTCATCAGTGTGAAAGATAAGGACAGATTATAGATTGGGAAAGCAAAGAGAAGATGTGGTTCTTCAAATCTTAATTTTTTTTTTTCATTTTTTCACTTTTTCTGTGGGAAAACATCAAAACGAAAATGAGTCAAGCAACCTAATAACCATACCTCGCTTCAAAATTAGAGAAAGGCAAAACAAGGCCAGTTGCATGTCTTTGTGGATTGTGCCTGGCACAAGGGTGCCCAGAGAAGGGGCGAGTGAAGCTGATGTATAGCCTACAGACCCCTTGCCAAGCTGTATTCCTGGATGTGATGTTCCTTTGGCAGGGGGTGGGGGGTGAAGGAGGGTATAGCTTTTCCTAATTCACACAGACGCCATCTAAGACCACCAAGCCAAGCACCTGCCACAGGGGTGCCTTTGTTACTTCACACAAAGGCGTAGTATGGGCTGGTAGCAGCCCTGAGGCAAACAAAGCAGAGCCTTTGCCAAGTGTGGTGTTTGAATAGTAAATGGTATTTTCCTTAGAAGCGTCACCAGTATTGTCAACAAATAACGATGTTGAAAAATGACTGAAACTTTCAAGAAAATATGTTCTAATTCTGTACCTTTTCCAAGAATATCGTGAAGGTCTATCAACCGAGCGATAGCATTTTTGCCTCAAGTCCACATTGTTTTGCTCTGTAGATACCATATTTTTGCTGGCCGTGAAAAGTCGGGGCGCAGGATTAATGACTGATGAAACGGCCCTTTGATGGAGCCTGCCAAATGTGACTAAGCCCACATCTAGTTACGCGGCTGATTTGTTCAGCTGGTGATGTAGGTGACTCCTTTAAGCCCAACCCAGATGAGATTCTAGGTATGGGCTGTTAAAAGGCGTCCAGAAATACCATTTAAGTGTTATTTCTTATAGGTTTTGCACATTCATTTAGGATTACTCTGCCTTCTCAACACCATATCCATAACCCAGTATCTTGTTGATTTAAATTTGCTCAGTAGGGCAAAATTAAAATGTAACACAATTAAATGTGATACAACATTTCTTGAGGGCAATTTCAATCAAAATAAAGCCTGGAAAATTATATCCTTTGAACCAGCAATTCCCTGTAACCTCCCCACTAAGTCTATGCCATCATCCTGACCTTCATTTAGTCCTTTGTCTAGCATGTTCTCTCCTGTTCTAGCATGTTCCCTTCTGCTCTCGAGCACCTGCGCCTACTGCTCTTTCCCCCTGCAATCCTCTTTCCTCCTCTCCTTCACGTATTAATCCCTGTTCATCCTTCATATCCCAGCTCTGGGATCACTTCCAGGGAAGTCTTCCATGACTTCCCTAAATAAAACCAAACCCCTTATGTCCCTATGGAACCGTGTTTCTTCTTGGCGTAGTACGTTTAGCAGTAGTTAATGTAATATTATTTTTGTGTGATTATTTGATTAATGCCTGTGTCTTCAACATGAAGGGAAACAGATCTGTATCCCCACGACCTTGCCCAGTGATCAATACCAAGGAAACATTCAGCAAATACTTATTAATGGATATATGGATAAATGAGTAAGAGGGAGGAAGAGAGGGAAGGGAGAAATCTATGTGAAGGAAATAATCAGATAAAGTTGCAGAGATTTAGCTGTCATGATATTTATCAGCCCAGCAAAAGCCTGAAAAGCAATGTTTCTAGTTATATTCTATGCAGACTCTACCAGTCATACTCTAAAGTTAGAGAGATGGTCCCAGCATATTGTTAAACAAAAGAAAAAAATTTAAAAGCAGGGTATACTACATGGATCCTATTTTCTTTAAAGAAATGTGTGATAGAATGACACAATAATCTAGAACAAGGACCAGAATACAGCAACACATTAACAGTGGCTATCTTTGGGTGGCGGAAATCTCAATGGTTTCTTTCCTTCCTTTTTCTCACCCATACGTTCTCATTTTTCCACAGTTGGCATGTGACACTTGTGTAACCCATATGTCGATTTCCTCACATGCAGGCTCTGTTCTTTCCTCAGGCTCAGATTGAGGCAGGATTGGCACCTCTCTGAATTCTCCAGAAAGGCTCTACTCAAACCAAAGGGTCTGGGAGCAATATGAGTTCTATGGGAGGTCCTATATTAGATAGACAGGGTGCTTTCATCAAAGATCTCACAGGGTTCATCTCAAAAGCATCCCCACAAGATTTTCTCTTATGTCAGACTCTTTTCCAAGGAACCAGTGGCTTTCCCTCTCTCTCTTTCATCTCTTTCTCGCTGCAGCCTCTTGGTCTCCCTTGGCCCCTTGTCCTGACTCCAGCTCCTGATTCATATAAATGTCGAGTCACTTCCTTCTTATGCATGAAAACTAGTCCCAGCCCTGCACTTTCTCTCACTAACCCGCAGCTGGCTGAATGTAACTTCTCATCAAAGACCATATTTCCTCATTTTAAAAAAATTCCCCAACCAGCTGCTAAAAAGATACAATTTTATCCACAGTGTCACCCACAAACAGTAAAAAATTAAACCATTATTATCTAAAGATGAAACAGTTCATGTGCAATTTTATCATTTTCCCACATGATATTCTATCAGTCCCTAAAGAAGATCATTGCTAGCCCTCAAAGGAGAAACATCTCGATTAAGACCAGAAGTGTCAACTGCAGCCTAAAGTAAGATTTTGCTGATCTTTGGGGAACATTAGCCACTGCATGTTTGTCTAGTTACCAAATTTCCCATCATACTCTAAATGTTGGGTTTACAAATTCTCTGAACTGGTAGAACTCTGAAAACCCAATTCTTGGCAGGATTTTAGGGCATCTTAAACACAAATAAATACATCTACCAGGACCCCATTTTCTTAAGGAATCCCAAAAATTACATTCTGAGATTTAAGGACTTCACAGGACACAATGTGAAACCACAGTTCTTGGCAATAGCGCAGAAACCAGGAAGGAGATGGGCAAGTTCTAAAGCAATTCCAATTCTAATTATCTCCAATTTTCATCCACAGCACCCATGTATAACCAAAGTCAGAATTCCTTTCTTTTCTGTAAATAATAGCAAGAGCTAACATTTTTTGGTCTCAATAGTGATAGCTATAACTTACTGCACCATTGCCGTATGCTAAAGGCTTCCCATAGATGACCTCACCTAATTCTCCAAACAGCACTATGAGGCAGATACTGTCCATGTTCCCATTTTATTGGAAAACTGTGAACTAGGGGTTAGGTAAGCTGTTCAGATTCCCATAGTAAGTGAAGTGATGGAGTCTAGATTTGAAACCACAGCTGACACCAAACAAAGCCCATACTTTGAAACCCTTTCAAACGCTCTTGCTTCCCCTGTAAATGTAAATCTTTCCTGCCGTCATTTCAGCGTATATCTACAGAGACTTATATGACACCCGTAGAACATATGCACTAATATTACATATTTTCAAAAAGGTTTTCTGTTGTTTTAACCCAGCCATTTTTTTTTTAAAGATTTATTTATTTACTTGATCCATTTTAAAACCCCCCTCCCCCATTTGCTGTTTTGTGTCCATTCGCTGGGCAATTCTCTGTGTCTGTTTCATCTCTTCTCATCCTCCTCCTCCAGTCTTCACCAGGATTCGATCCTGGAGACCTCCGATGTAGGAGAGAGGTGTTCTAGCCATCTGCGCCACCTTGGTTCCTGGTCTTTGGGGCTTTCGGAGCATCTCGTCTTGTCTCTCTCCTTTTACGTCATCATCTTGCTGCCTGGCTCCCGGGGCCTGGTGGCTCACCGGCACACAGAGCCTGGCAGCCCATGCGCCTTCTATATATATTTTTTTATTTTACCGTGAGGTCCTGGGGATCGAACCCAGGTCCCTCCATATGGCAGGCAGACGCCCAACCATTTGAGCCACATCTGTGCCCCCCCCAGCCATTTTTTAAAGTGGTCTCTGTTAGTTAGCAGTTAAGCATCTGTGTTCTCAAATGGCTGGAATGAACACCATCATTTGTATTTGAGCCCCTAACATTGTTTCTGCTAGAAAAGAAGTAGAGTGAAAGTAAATTCCAAGACTTTTATTACGCAATATATTAATATTATATCTTTCCACAATCTTACTCTTCTGAATTGGAAACTGTCATACTACACACCTGGGAGAAATTGGCATAAAATTTGACAAAAAGTGTAAAATTGCAATTTTCCTGAAAAATGACCAGAAAGTATATGCTAGTATTTTATCCTTTCTTAACTAGTAAGTTTAAAAATAACTTAAAAAGTACTTCTCTGTTAGAATATGTTATTTAAAAAGATAAAGGCAGAATGTATGATTTGTTCTTCAATATCAACTTTTATGAGCATGGAAGCCCTTGTCCCTCCATAACATGTAGGAAATTTCCTTCAGGTCAGGTTCAGTTAATTTTCTGTGTGTGCATAATAAAGCTGTTTATAATTCAGAAAACAAACTGAAAGTATAATCAATGAAAGTGGTAAGGTTTTTTTGTTTCGTTTTTCATGTACAAAATTGATAAAGTATAAAGAGTATTCTACTCACTATCCCAAGTCTTTAAAAGAATTTTGAAGAAGGAAATCCTTATTTGTGTCCTAACCACTCCCTCTAAATTTTATTATATCTGTTTTTATGGCATCAAAAATTAGCTGTCCACAGTTACTTCTTTAGAGAGCCCCAGTTTTTTGGTTCTTGTTGTTGTTGGGTTCTTTTCAGAAGGTAAGTCTGACATCAATCTAACTTGAGTTACCATCTCAGCTCCACTGTGCACTAGGTATATGACCTTGGGCAAGTTACATAAACTCAGTTGCTGTGCCTATAAAATAGGGACAATCATAGCATTAAAGTCACGATTAAATGGGATAATATCTGTAAAGGCAAAAGTCTCAGAATGGAGCGCAGCGTACAGTAGAGGCTTAATATATTGTAGTGCTCATTATCATTTCCAGTCTTCCTCTAGCATCTTCTCAGTTATCTTACTGCCTAAAGATGGATGCAAAATCTATAACGCACCATCACACTGGGGTACACAAAGTCATGATCATTAATAGCCACGATCTCTACATGGTGTTATTTAATGAGCCCTGTGGGGTCCTCTCTGATACTACGAATTTCCTACCATCTATTTAACTCTTTGGTATAAAAGCGTCATCTTAGGAAGATCTCTAACATCATGTAAATGCCTGGGAAGCCACCTTCGCCCCCATGAACACTAGCTCTTTAGGTTACTCAGCTTTCATGTGGCAAACAGCCTTGAGAAAGAGGAACACAGGACAGATGAGTTTTGATGAGGGAGAGGAACAGGCGAAAATACTGAGCAAGAGGTGATACCAAGGGAACGGACGGCTGAGAGTTTGGCATGGTCACACATTATATGCAACAGAAAAGCAACCTTGTTTCCTACCCTACTGATAGGACCCATGGCTGCCAGCATCCTTCCACTCACTGTCCTGCCACCCTTCTAATGCTGAGCCCATGTTCATTTTCCCCAACACACATGGAACTTAACAATGACTGCCCCTTACGTAGCCCTTTAGAGCTTCTGAAACTTTACTTTGCTGGTAAATTACCTGAGTATCTGTTAAAATGAAGATTCTGATTCAGTAGGTCTAGGGTGGGGTGTAACCAGCTCCTGGGTGATACCAAGATTGCAGGTCCAAAAATCATAGCAAGGACTTAGAGCTTACAGCTCATATTCACAGTGACCTCATGGCTCTTGACAATGAACCAGTGAAGAGGAGGGCATGTACTCTTCTCTATTATACAGGTGAAGAGACTAAAGTGCATGGAAGTCAAATGACCTTTTTAAAGTCAAATGGGTCCTAATCCAGTGTTCTTCCAGCAGCAGCATGTTGCCCTCGTTTTATATTCAGTGTCCTTAAGTATCATCACAGGCTTAAGGTCAATTCATTAATTTATTTTAGAAGAAGGAGAAATAATGTAGCTGATCTTTCTTTCTGGTGGTCCTACATCTGTTATTTACTGTAACTCATCCAACTACCCCACTTAGGTCTCCTACCCCCTCTACTACAATAATGCATACTTGTCAAAGCAGATGAACCTCTTCAATTCCACCCAACAAATATTTATTAAGCCTTTGTTTGGGCAAGGCATTGGGTCATTATCTAGGGACAGCAAGGTAAGACTTGGTCCTGGCCCTCAAATAGCTCATAAAATAGCAGACAAGACCCACATTTACATACATCTATACCAATTGCTACAATAGAAGGCATGCAGTGTTGATGCAAGGTGTGATTTGACAGAAAGAAGAATTAAAAAGTGTTATGAAAGTACGTAAGAGGGAGCAATTAGTTCCAATTTAGGAGGATCAAGGAAGATTCCTCAGAGGAGGCGGTATTTGTGGTATGATCTTTAAAGAAAGATTTCGACATATGGGAAAAAGAGGTGGAGGAGGAAGAGAAGGAAGAAAGAAAACTTTCCGGCATGAGTAAAGGTTCAGTGGAAGAGATGTGCCAATTTGAGGTGGTTGGTTCCTGCACCTCCAATTACCCATCAGGCTTGGACATCTGTAATACGGTTCCATGAAAAACCCAATACCTTGCCTCTAAGGAACTGGCAGCATAGTGCAGTCTGGTATTACTCCCTCCTGGGATGGAACCCATCCAGGTTCCCACATCTTCTTCCTAAGTCCAATCTACCTTAGGAAAAGTATCACTTTTCAAGAAGGGACTTAGAGGCTCAGATAACAAATCTCTAATTGGTGAGTTATGTTCTTCTTGGCAACCCAACAGCCCATGGATATTTCCTTTCCAGCCTTTCTCATCCAATCATCCCCAATGGAAACATTGCCTCATGCCTGCCTTTGCCAAGCCCTCCAGCTTACCTGCAGCCCAGCTTCAGGAATTTCTTGCAGGAACTCAATCCCTATCTCCCATACACAAATCAGCCAAGCTGTCTTTGAGCCATTTGGGTGCTAAGCACAGAGGATGATACTAAATCACTGCAAGTCACTTTGTATTTTTAGCTTTCCTGGACTTCTTAGTTTAGAAACAGTTTAGCAATAAAGCAGATAAGGCAGGCAAAACACTAAACCCAATGTCTGGCTTGGAATAGTCAATAAATGTGTTGTTATTGTCTTTCATATTCCACTTTTGTTTTGGTGAACCCCAACTTCAAGGCATTTGTGGTTTTGCTTAACAAATGTTCCCCTTGTAAATTCCTCTCCTGATAAATTCTTTGCACAAACACAGCTATTTTGAAAGTGTCAGTGTCCCGGTACCAACCACTTCTGAAGTAGAAATCCTCGGTGACTACCAGGAGTGTCTAACTCAGAAACAAAACAGACAAACAAAAAAATGCTCTTCACCATTGAGACGTTGCCCGAATCTCCTCTACCACCACCATGTTTAAAGTTTCAAATAACATATTAATCTTCTCTAGTCATGTCTATCATTATGGAGATTTGTATATTAAGAAAATATATCTAACCAGGACTAGCAGCTCTTTAAAATATCCCTATGTAGAATCATGTATGGTATGCATGATTGTTTTGTTAACTCACAACTTCACAAAAAAAATAACTCTTCCCACACACACAAAAATCCATACATGAGCTTCAGTCAAGTTTGCCCTTGCCAAAGTTTTTTAAGCTCTTTAAATGAGAGAGAAGTCATTGCCACCATCCCTCTGGTGAAGTCTCCCATGCCCTAAAGGAAGCATCTGCCAGTTTACCAGAAAACACCTCTCCACCTTTCTCATGTTCTGGAAGGATATTTGGACTTTGTATTTATTAAAGGGAAAACCAGTCCAAATAGAGAAAACATGCATTCCAGGAAGTTTTAATCATAATACTTTGAAATACATGCAATAAAAAAATCAAATCACCAAAGTGTTTATAGGTTGTAATTTGTAATTAGCATGCTAACTGGTTATAAATTGAGGTCTCTAAAGGGTCCAGTACTCTAAGTAATTTTGTAATTGAAATAGTTTTTCTCCTTTTGTGACAAACAAACCCTTTTATTGAAAACCTAGCCCCTGTTCAATTTAAGGAGAATCCCAAACTTGAAGGTATAAAAATAAGAATGTTTTTAATCTTTCTCATTAGAATTTTTTTCCTTTCTCATTAGGATTATCCTCATTGTGGAATACATATTTAAAGAAGCAATCTACTTTAGTTCTTTATTAATTTTCTTTAAAGAAATACTCCAATATTTTTGTATACATCCTTTATGTCTTTAGTTTGCAAAATGGGAATCATGTTTATAATAATTAGCATTTCCATTTAATTATATCTATTTGAAAAATGTCATTTTCCCAGCTACAAATATTTATTATCTGCTTATGTCTAATCATTTAACCATTCTCTTATTCTTACATATGTACTCACTATTCTAAATAATGTTATGATTAACATATTTGTACTTAAATATTTATCTGAATCCCTCACTATTTCACTGAGAGATTCTTAGAAGTGAAATTATCCAGGCAAAAATACAACTTTTTAAACATTTTATTTTGACCTAGTTTCAGACTTACAGACAAGATGGAAGATTAGTACAAGAAATTCTCCTGTACCCCTTCACCTAGATTTCCTGACTTTTAGAATTTTGCCACATTTGCTTTATTATTCACCTTCTTGCCCCCCATCTCATTTGAGAGTACCTTGGAGACATAATGCATCTTTACCCTTAAATACTTCAGTGTACATTTTCTAAAATGAAGGATTTTTTCCTACACAACCACAAGATAAGTATCAAAATTAGAAAATTAACATTGATAGTATGTATTGTCTAATTTATAGAATTTATGTGGATTTCTCCAATTGTCCCAGTAATGATCTCTATAACCAAAGGAAATCATGGATCAGAGGAAATCCTGTTCTCCGTTTCCATTTGCCTCTGGTCTTCTTTGATGGAGAACAATTCCTCAGTTGTTTCTTGTCTTTCATGGTTAACATTTTTAAAGAATAAAGGCCAGGTATTTTGTAGAATGTCTCTCAGTTTGGATTTCTTTGATTTTTCTCACGAGTAGATTCAGGTTATGCCTTTTTGTCAGGAATACCAAAGACATGATATTTTGTTTTCAGTTCATCATATCACAAGTTATCTGGTGTCAATTTGTCCCATTACTCATGATATTAACGTTGATCACTTGGTTAAGGTGCTACCTGCCAGGTTACTCCAATGTAAAGGTACTGTTTTCCCTTTGTAATTAAAAGTATTTTGAGTTAATAATAGGGTGGTATATGGGAACCCTGTATTTTATGCATGATTTTTGTAAACCTGCAACTTTTCTAATAATAATAAAAGATGCAAGCAGAAAAAAAAAATTTTGTGAAATTATGTAAATATCCCATTGCTCATCAGATTTTCACCCACTGGTTTTTTATCTTTTGACTATACTAGCTTGAATTAATTATTACTATGATGGTTGCCAAATAGTGATTTTCTGATTCTTTCCTTTCTTCTACCTTTATTAGGTGGTATTGTTCTGTAGGGAGGAACTTTCCCTGTCCTTCATTAATTTTTTATTCATATCCATATGAACTTTTAGTTTCCTATTTTATTAAATAGGTAATAATCTGTTATGATCTCTTTTTTAATAATCAAATTGTCCAACATTTGGCTCATTGGAGCCCCTTCAAGTTGGCTCCAGTGCCCTTTTGACATTTCACCATAATTCTTTGAGCTCTTTCTACTTTGGGGTTCATCATATACTTTTTCATATACTTTTTTGCCCCTCCACTGGAATCATTTCTCCAAGGAGCCCTAGTTCTTTTTAGGAGAAACTGGTATTTAGGTACCAAAATAGGTGTGCTTATAACTACTGGGGTGTCATTGCTTCTTGGCTTTCTCAGCCAACAGAGCTAGAAAATAAAAATATGTATATACATACACTCATATGTATGTGCATGTCTACATACATACATATATGTATTTGTATCCACACCCATCTATATCTAGTTCCATGCTATATATATTAAAAGCCATGAGTACCCCCAATTCCAATCCAATAGCACAGGATTTATTCTAGCCTTTGTCCTTTCCATATTTGTAATTCTCTTCTTCATCAACCAGAAATGTAGTTTCCACTATCCGCAATCTATTCACTTACTTGCTCAATCCTAGTTTACACAGAAGGTAGTTTCAAAACTGCTTAACTCTGTAGGAAAAAGAAAACCTACTAACTAGAGTTAATTATTTGTTTATACTTTTTTTTTAGGAGGTACTGGGGATTAAACCTGGGACCTCCTACATGCAAGGCAGATACTCAACCACTTGAGCTACACCTGCTCCACTGCTTATAGTTCTTTTTGTATTTAACCAAAGGGTTTATAGTCCAAATATGGTGTTAACAAAACTACAACCTTTTTGAAGATTCTCAGTACATATTTTCAAATTTGTTTACATCCTTGCCAGCAGTGGTTGAGAGTGAGTGGTTGATAGCAACTTACCCAACATTGAGAGGGGCTATTTAAAAAACTAATTTGGTTGATGGAAAAATGTTACTATTATCCATTGTATTTCTTTGATCATTAATGCAAGTTGTTACTGGAGGAAAAATAATTTTGAAACCCCAACTATTTTCTATGAATCACTTGTATATAATTAGCAGATCAACTCTTAAAGTAATACCCCAGGGATCTTGCCCAATACTGAGGAGACCAGGCAGTGGATAGTTTTCCTGGGAGGGATAAGTGAAGAAGTAAGATGATGAAAAAGATATGAGGTTCATATGCATATTCAAGCCATCACCAAACCCCTTCTCCCCACTGCCAAAGTCGAGGGTAGATGTTTTGTTTTCATGATTTTTCTATGCCCTGCCCTCAAAATTCAGTTAAACCTGAAATTACTCAATTCAAATGTCAGGTTGGAGGCAGGATCACCTACCATGCAATTCACTACCTATACCAACCCCCTTAGGCAGGCCTCATTCACTAACTCTGGTATCCAGAGGAGAACAATGTCATTCAAAAGTCCTGTGGATTATGTCAGCTTGATAATATATATTAAATCAATTCACAGGTATAGAAGAACTAGCTTCAGAGTTCAAGCAGAGACCTCATTCTAAGCAAACGACATGTCCCTAGATAATGCTGGGTCTCTCCAACAAGACTACCAGGACCTTTATGAAATTAAATGCAGTCGACCCAAACCTCCTTACTTTGCTTATTCTTACACAGATTTCGCCCACTGACAAAGCCCCCTGGCCCTTAAAACACCCAGACAATCCCAAGTATCCAACCAAAGCCAGACACAAGACAAAACTACTCCCTATAGGTTAAAAAGATGAATTATTTGCTATGTAAATTATATTTCAATAAGAAAAACTACTCCCTAAAGCCACCCTAAAGATAAAAACTAACCTTTGCAGTAATATGATATTATGCCAAGTACTATGAGATAGGACATCCTATTAGTTCCATTTTACATATGAGGAAATTGAGACTCAAAGAGTAAAAAAGAAAAAAAAAATTGCCTAAGAACATGAAGTTAGTAAATGGAAGAACCAGGACTCAAATCCAATTTTTTCAAAACTCAGACTTATAACCAATACACTATGACCTGAATAAAGACATTCAAGGTGCATTCTGTTTGTGCATCAACCACAAGTCAACATAGCTTTCCCTCAGAATAAGGTGTTGTAATGGGAATAACCAGCCACACAAGTTGGTATTTTAGTCTACAATGTTAAGAATAATTGTTTTGGCTGATGGTTTGGGAGTTTTGCAGGAATATATACATATAATTTTTTCCACAGAATTGTCTATCCATTTGACCAGACTAACCATTTTAACCAATAGCTTCAGCATCATGAAATCATAGTCCCTAAACTGAGATGCAGAATGTGAATTAAAAGGATATATTTAATGGACCAAATAAAAACCACAATAATATAAAACAAGTAAAATTTGGAACTATGTAAATAGAATTCTATTATTGATAACAAAGAGAGTGGTAGTCCTGTTTCCCATTATGCAAGTGGACAGCAGTGCTTCCCAAAGTTTAAAGAACACATGAATCTCCCAGGAATCTTAATATGCAGACTCTGACTTGCCAGACCTGGGTTGGGGTCTGAGATTCTGTGTTTCTAACAGGCTGCCAGGCGACGCTGATGCCGCTCGCCCATGGACCACTCTAAGCAGCGTGGATCTAGAGCGTGTTTCCCACACTGCCCTGATCACAAGAATCACTTGAGGTACCTGTGAAAAATGCACATCCCCAGGAACCACCCCATCCTACTGAACCAAAATCTCCAGGGGAGAGGCTAGCAAAGCAACATATCTCCCGGGCATAGGAAGTAACCTGGATCATCAGCCAAGTTGCAATCCCTGGTCTCGATGACCTTAATGTCTCTTTCAACCCTGAGGTATGTATATATCTTAGGCAGTCTTAGTAACTTTAGGCCTGTCTGCCTCAAACACCCAGCCAAGAAACTTTGCTGGGAAATGGATTAAGTTTGACGGATACTGTATATATACGTGCTTGATATTGGTATGCATGTCTGGCTGGGGTTTGATTTGTACAAGAATGTGAGTTGCTCAGGGGTTAAAACTGGAGGGGAAGAAGGAAAAGAACAAGAGGGAAGGTTGCAAGACTTGTAAACTAATCAGAGTTGGTAATAATTGACTCTGATGCAAAATAATTTTCCATCATGGATTGTCAGACCTGTTTGAGATGTGCCAGGTTCTCACTGTTTAATTAATGTATGTAAATGTCTATCTTATAATTAGCAAGCTGATATTTATAGGTAAATATTATGGTTGTAAAGGGTGTCCTCTGGAAAGCCAGAAAGTTTATCGGCATAAGTTGGTATTTAGAACTTCCCTATTTAGATCTGCACCTCTCTCCTACTCCCACGACCCCTCATTCTTGTAAAACAGAATTGTTTGCGTTAATAAAATTATCTGTCTTACATTACTTAAATGTATACATATACTATTATTAACTGTATTCCTCAGCTTTCTGAGACAAGGGAAAAAATACTTTCTGGTATGTAAGTTCAAAGAAATAGACCTCTTGCCAGACGTGAGCAGTTGTCCTGGGAATGCAGATTTATGAAAATTGATAGCCTGTCTTTGTCTGGAAAAACAAAGTGCCTTTCTTTCCCATTTTGTTCTCTGCCTGTGTAACAGAGACTTTTTTTTTTTTTCTTTTTTGGGGGAGTGGGGGACATGTGAATTTTTAAAATTAAACGTACCTTTCAAGCCCACTGCAAGGAAAATTCTTTGGGATCTCTGCCACTCCTTTGAGCCCCAGAGAAAAAGATGTTGACTTCAAGTTCAAGCTAAAATGAAAACTGAAAACAAATAAATTGGAGGTAGGAGGAGACAGATGTTCATAACTTGTGTTTAAATTGACAATGAGTAAACAGGTTATTATAAACAAAACTAGACAGCTGGATATGGTTAGAGAGTATTTATAAAGTTTTTCAACTAAAATTTAAAAAATTAAAATTCCTCCTTTAAAAAATGAGAAAGTAGGAAAATGTCAGAAAATAACTTTGTTCTATATTGGTGTCAGTGAGAGAGGCAGTATCAAGGATTTTATACTTTTCATTTTCATAAATTATGTTTATATGCACATTGTGCTTGCATAGACTTACTTAGCATATGCTAAAAATAATAAGGACTTTTCATCTCTTGGGACATGTCATGTTCTTCCAATTGTCCTGCTTTCAGTTTCAGGGCAGTGAGCAGGCCTGCTAAAAAGGTAAGCAAGCAGCTGAGATAACACCACATATTTAAAATGTCATTTGAACATACCCATTCAATAACAAGACAAAGATCCAGGATAGGCTTTTTTCCGCCCTAAAAATCTGGAAAGCAACTGGGTTTTCTATCACACTTTTGGGGATTTGAACAGCATCCAGACATCTGTAAGATGTGTATTTTTAATCACATCTGACTTTCACTCCCAAGCCTTGTGTACCAAAAACTTGAAACTGCCATGTGGCCTACAATCTGTAAAGGTTCTCAGCCCCCACCCCCGCCAAAATCATGTGAAATTTCCAAAAGCATTCGTTCCCAGATTCAGTTTAGGCTAGAGTACATCCATAGGGCTCCCTGACTCGTGGAAAACTGAAAACTGATTTGATTTGGCAATGTTTCTGTTAGCTGCGCTCTCCCAGGGGGCCAGCCTTAACTCAGTGTTTGGCCTAAGTGAATTGTATATGTATTTTCATTTTCCGGGAATGTGTAATAATTTTACTACTAAATAAGGAAAACGTTTATTGAGCATTTATTGGGTATAAGACATTGCACTAGCACAGAGATGATGGAAAGTCCAGCAAAGGTGGACAATATAGTGTCTGCTCTCAATGAACTCGGCATATAGTTGAGAGAAGATTCGAACACTTCAAGTGGTCAATAACAATCAAAGATGTAAATAAGTCTCTGGAAAAGAGCAGATAATAAAAGATTTGTTTGTAACTGTTGCCAAAAGATGAAAGATAACAATGATAGAAGTTCAAAAAGAGAGAGTATTATGGAAGGGATGCAAGCTGAGCAAGGGATAACAGGTTGACCAGATGTATCTATTCAGCTGAGCCAACACTAGTTTATACCTGTTGTTTTGTCATATTATTGGCCCTTTTCATTCTCAGAAGAAATCATGTGATTGCTCTTTTTATCAAAGAGTGAATTTAGATAAAAGGAAGGGAGAGTAGAAAAGGTGTTCTAGGAGGAAGTGAAAGAAAATTTTAGCAAGAGCAAAGAGGAAAGAAGATATAAAGCAAGTACTAAGCATCAGTGAGTAAACCAATGTATTTAACCACAACACAGAAAAGTATATGTAGTTTGTATATGAAGTTTGGTGTTACCAATCCACTATCTACACATAGGGAATGCTTTTTAGATTAATTTCTTAAAATTACACAAAGTAATTTTAAGTAGTATATGGTAGAATGACCAGAAAATACAGATGAAAAAAATATTATAATTGCCATCATTGCTAGCTAGCATCTAGTGTTCATCGTTGTTAATTATTTGGTATAGACCATTTGAGAGATTTTCTTTGCAGAGATAACCAAAAATATGGCATCCTCTTGTTCATACTGATCTTAAACATGCTTTCTTCACCCAATTGATACATTATGATATCTGTCAATATCAATAAATAGATTTATTTTATATCTTTGATAATTGTCTCATAAAATTTCATTATACAGAAGATTTGTGATATGTTAAATAATTATCCTGTGGTTGAATATTTGGAAGATTGAAATTATAGGTTTTTGCTCTTAAAATCAGCAATGCAGTGAATCTACTCTAGAAAATCTGTAAGAATTTTTCCAATTATTTCCACATAATACATTACTAGAAGTGAAATTTCTATCCCCATGTTCTTTTAATTGAGCAAGGAATTGTAATTTAGAATTTTTTTTAACTCCACAACTTAATTTCTAACTTTAAGAATTTTTAAACTCACAGTGGAGAAGTTTAAGTGACCAGGCCATTAACCTATTGTCATTTCATTCCCAGATGACCAGAAAGAATAATTCTGAGAGATCTGTGACTTTTCTCCATTTCTTCTACAACCATCTTAGTTTTCCTGAGATGTGATAACCTCTTAAGTTACCTTACTCCTTCCACTCTGGCTCTGTTCAAAATATTCTTCATACCACAGAAAGACCAATTATTTCAAAACATTGCCCAGATTATATCATTTCTCTACTTAAAACCCTATAATGGATTCCAGTGAACCTCAAATAAAATCCAAGCTCACTAGAATGCTGGTACGCAATCTAACCTTTGCCTCCTTCTCCCATCCAATCTCCCACCCCATCCCACTGCCTACTACAGTCCAGCCCCAGTGGCCGCCTTTCAGTTCTTTGAACAAGCCAAGCTTTTTCTGTTTCTGTTCTTTTCACATACACGCCCCTTTGCCTGCAAGACATTTTCCTTTAATAGCTTTGCTAAAATTATATTTATATTAATCTGTTTCTGACTAGTTTATTTTTGAACCTCTCGCAGTAGATAATAAGTTCCATGGTAGCATTGGAGAAATTGGTTTTTCTCACTGTTGACTTGGCAGTGCCCACAATAAGGTTGGTACAAAAAAGGGGCTCAGTAACCATTAAACAGGTGGATGAAAGGACGAGTTCTGTGATTATGTGCATTAGTCAAAGTTCTCCAGAGAAACAGAAACAATAGGAGATGTATATATATATATATATATACATTAAAGATATATATATATATATATATATATCTTTAATCACACCACCATGGGGATTGGCAAGTCCAGATTATGCAGAACAGGCTGCAAACTGGAAACTTAGAAAAAGGTGATTCTGAAATCTGGTACACCCAAACTATGTAAGGTAGGCTTGCAAGCTGGAAACTCTGATGAAGGTGAAGTTGCATTTCCCAGGAGAAGCTGGCTGGTTGAATAAAAGGCAGAAATTCTTCCTTCTAACTTCTGAAATCTTCAGTTCTTGCTTTAAGATCTCCTACTGATTGGATGAAGAGACTCCCCTTACTGCTGAGGGTAATCTCCTTTGTTGATTGTAGATGCAATCAGTTCTAGATACAATCAACTGACTAATCCATCCATTATACAATCAGGCCAGCACTTGTTTGACCAAACAACTGGGCACCCTAACCTAGCCAAGCTGATACATGAAATTAACAATCTATGGACCCAAAAAGAACCACCCCCAAATTAACTTGTGTCCTCCATTTCTTTAGTACAGTATTCTAAAGAATTTAGCTAACCTTAACAAGCAAGAATATTATTGGTGCCGGATGACAAAATGCCAAGAGATGAAGTCTCCAGAGATAGGCTAATGTTGTCAGTAAACTACCTGGAGTCTGGCACCAGGGATACTCCGTTGGTCCTTGCATAGGGCTTTTCTGCAGAAGGCTGAGCCAAGGCCAAAGTGGAAGCAAACAGAACACTATCAGCCCAACTTAGGGAAAGAAAGCCTTTAAAGAAGTTACACCAAGGGTCGGGATGAGTGACACGACACAGCTGGCACTAGGATGACCAACAGGATTAGCTGGGTCAAGGCATCGGCCAGCCAAAGCAGCCACAACAGGCCCAGCAGATGCCGGGGTGATCAGGTGTCACCTCTGCTCTTCCCCATCTGTTCGTTCAGCTGACCCCAGAGCTGGCCCCAGCTTTCTTTCTGGCTCCCAGGCAGCTGGGACCAGAGGCTCACGTGGGAGAGTTTGGCAACTGTGTGTCTGATGTGTGCTCATAAGTCATGGAAGTGATCATGGTGAGGTGTCAGCTTACAATTTCTGCATGTTTCCCCTCACTACAGAGCCCACCCCTCTGCCCCAATCATTGCAAACGGAGATGGGGTGGCAGAAATCTCTGCACAGGTAATTTAGAGGATAAACAAAACTCAAGGAGCTAGCCAGAAATCCCTCTGGGGCTGAGCCTTCCCATCACCCCATGTTCACCCAAATGGAATGACAAAGTCTTGAGTGCAAGTGCTTGGAAGTTTGAGGGCAGCTTAAAAATGACACCCTGGAGCAAACTTCTTGGGTCTGAATATTGGCTCAGCTATTTCACAGCCGTGTGACCTCAGGCAAGTTTCTGAACTTCTCTGAGCTTCAGTTTTCTCCTCTAGAAAACTATGCTAAAACAGATCCTACCATAAAAAAGTAAATGAGATAATGTTTTTAGAGGGTTTAGCACAGGACCTAGGACATATTAAGTTGTCAATAAATGGCAGCTCTTGTTGTTATTAAAATGTATATGTAGACATAGGTACTCAAACACAAGTGAGTGTTTTGCCCTAAGGGCCTCACAATCTTTGAGAAACAAGACCTGCTTTTATTACAATTCATATAAATTATCCCAGGTTTCTCACAGTCCTTAGAAAGGACCCAGAGAATCCCCCAAAGACCCATGAGGCTTAGGAGCCATTTTGTGATATGTCTTTTTCCTGTATCTTGTCTAGTCTGAAAAACTCTCTCATGTCTTCCGTGGTGGACTACTTAGAATTTCTTCTATCCCATCTTGAGTACTAACTTTGATCAATTGTAATAGCTGCAGAGAGTGAAAAAGGGTTCTGTGATCCATTGGCAATGTCTGTCACAGGCAAAGGTAAGGAGAGCGGTGACATAAGTGCCTGCTGTTTGCCATCCATGAATAGCTGGTGCCAAGGGGTTCTACAGTTCTTCCTGAGCACAGAACTGGCCTTGGCAGGAGGCATCTACCTTGTGCCCCTTCCTAACACTACTATATATCCTATGCTCCTTCCTCTTGAAGCTCCCACTATGCTGAGAAAAATAAGGCAAAACAACCACGTGCTGTCATACGGTTTTCTTTTCTGGCCTCTCTTTGATTTTCCTTCATGAGACTGAGTCATCTCCCCACACCTATCAGCAATCCCAGCTGAAATTACTGTTTTCCACAGCACTTCAACTTTTTTCATTTAGAGACCTGCTTTCTCTCTGGTTCAGAGAGCGTTTTGGGGTGAAGGCGGTCATTCAAACCTCCTCTCCTTCCTGAAATGTATTTTCTCTTCCACATCAAAGTCCACTGGAAATGCAGAAACCTCAGCCCACCAGGCGTTATATACATAGAGATATCCATCCATCGATTCCTCTATCCCTGGTCTTTATCAAGAGGAACTGCCCTAGCAAGGCCACGAGAAGCGCTCTTTGTAAAGGCGCTGACACATTCAGTGTTCCAGCACCCTGAGGGGTAAGAATAGGTGTTTCCCTCTGCGTTGCAAAACTGCGCGGCGTGCCGGCGTTGCAATCCATGAGCTCCCAGGCCCTGCACACCTCATTCTTGTCTGTTGCTTTATGGAGGCCAGTTCAGGGAAATTTTACTGAGTCGCAGCAAAATCTCTGCACAGCATGATGCAGGCCACAGGTTCTTTAGCAAAGGAAATTCCATTGTGGAGGCGGAGGGAATGTCAGCCAGCCCCAGAAAAGCCAACTTCCCTGGCTCGCTGAAAGCAGCCAGAAAACAGATCTGAGTAAGCTAACTCACTGCAGCAGGAAAAACCCTGGCAGCATTCTTTCCTAGCGCTTGCCTCAATCAGGGAAACAAAAGACCAGAATTATTATGTCTAAAGCAAAGTTTCTAAAAGCCTGATTCAAAATCAAAGGATGGGAGTGAGGTCTTGTTTAAAATGCAGATTTCCAGGCACCCACCAGATGTACTGAGATAGAGTCCCTTAGGGCAGAACCTAGGAATCTGAATCTTAACCGAAACGTGTACACACGGGCAGGTACATACCCTAAAGATTCTTATATGCCCTGAAGTTCGAAAATCTCTGCAAAGAAATGGTTAACTAGTCACAGACCAGTAAAGAAATGTGCTGCTTGATTGCTGAGCAGGGAAAGTTTCATAGCACTGACTTCTCAGGGGCAGGAAATGTTTTCAGCTCTTATTCGTCCCATGACAGCTCTTTTGTTGTGGGGGTCTCTGCTGCCCACATGCAAGCTCTGCACCATTCTCATGTTGAAGACTAATTTTCTCCATCTATTGTCACATTCCTAGATGGATAAACTCCACAGCAAAATCTGCTGCTAAGACCCAATGCGGTAAGACGGATTTAAATCATATCTCTGACAGCCCTTCTTTAAGCTTATGAGAACGCTATGCTATTTTTTTTTCCCTCCACTTAGAGTTGTTTTCCCACTTGCCTTTGTTCTGCTTTTGACTCTTTGGGATGCAAATAACTGAATCTGCTGAAATGATTTTAAGCAAAAAGAATAAGGGATTATTAGGTAAGAGGGGTATCTTAGGCACTCAAAGTAGGAAATGTGGTGAGACTTCCCCAGTGATCCAAAACCAAGATTTTGGTGAGCATTAGGAGTTGTCCTAGATACAATTGACTGTCTGCCCAGCATTCTCCTCCTTTTCCTTCCTCGCAGAGCCCCGGCCCACCTCGGGTGTCCATCCCTCCCCCACAGAGCCCGTTGGTCTTAGAAGATGCTGAGCCCAAGCCCAGTCCAGGTAATGAGCCTGATGAGTCAGACAAACCATTGGCTCCCAGTCCTAGCAGGTTTATATAATTTGAAGAATCCCCTATATTATCCTGAAATGAAATTCAGAGACAATATGACCTACATTTTACTAGAATTCAATAAAATGGATAAATAAAAGTCATATATAATAAAAACACATGCATTTCAATAAGTAAATGTTCAGGCATGTCTCCACTAGAACACAGAATACGTAGGGAGAGGATTGTACCTATAAGAGGAGGTTTCTTTTCTTCTGCCTTACCATCCATACCATTGGTTACAGGTGACAACCACAGGGTTTCTCAACCACAGCACTATTGGCATGTTGGGCTGGATGATTCTTTGTTGTGGGGGTGTCCTGTCATTGCAGGATGTTTAGCAGCATCCCTGGCCTCTACTCACTAGATACCAGTAATATCCCTCAGACAACCAAAAGTGTCTCCAGACATTGCCAAATGACCCCTGGGGATCAAAATCACCTCTGCTTGAGAACCAGCTGTAGACTGATATAAGTATGTTTTATTGGTGACTCAGATACAACAAAGATGGTTTTCAGTGATGTGATTTTTCCAAAATGACAAATGCCTGGTAAAGTTCCAAACAAAGCACAATATAGTTTTCCCTCAATTTGCACAGGGGTTGAGTTCTTAGAAAATTCAGCATGCATCAGTACCTTTCAAAAACAATGCTTTATTTGTATATGTAAATCAGGGTCACATAATGCACTAAAATAATCATAAGCAAGGATATTCAAAAGTCCTGCAGAACCAGTGGGAATGAAAACTGTTGTAGCTGCTTTGGAAAACAGTCTGGCAGTGCCTCAAAAGGTTAAACATAGAGTTACCATATGATTCAGCAATTCCACTCCTAGGTTTATGCCCAGAAGAAATGAAAACATGTCCATAAAAGCTGTCTTTAAAAAAAAAAAGTCAAGCATGTCAGCGAACAATTCATTAGTATGTGAGATATTACTGCAGTTCTCTTTATGCTTTTGAAAATGCTTTGCAAGACATTTAGCATCTCTTCCACTTGTGTCCCCAAAATCATTGTGACAACATTAATAGCCCCTTAAATTTCCTCACAGGGCTGGTTTCAGCCTCTATGAGAAGGTCTGGTCTAAGCTATTTCCATAAATCAATTCTTCTTTGCCAGTGATTGGTTCAGGAATTCAGACTTAAGCCGATCAGTTTCTGAGTCAGTTGCTGAACTGCTGAATCAACCAACCCGAAATCCCAGCCTACCTTTTGATTTCCTGTTACGTGAAATAATAAAGTTCCTTTTGTTTTAGCTAGCTTGAGGACTGTTTTCTGCAAAATAAGAACCAAAGTAGTCAGGCGGCAGGGAGGGGGTTTTCTAGACAGTTATAGTAGGGTAAGACAACCTGAGACCCTAGAATTCCACCCATCCAAATTTGCTCAAGAAGTACATGAAGGGGAATCAATCCAAGGGAAGAGAGATGCCAAAAGGCATGTGTTAGAACCCCAGCCATGAGGACTAAGATTCAGGGTAAGGCCTAGACCTAAATGGGAAATTGCCAAGATCGAGGGAACAGCTGAGAAAATTCTCAGCTGCAAAGATACCCAGAGTTCATCTCTGCCACCTTTCGAGTTTCCTATTGCTTGTAGCTATTCTCAAGCTTGTATTTATTTATTTAAACCATTTAAGAATAGCTGTTTTATAATCTTTTATTGATGATTCCAATATCTGAAGTCTTTATTACTTGTTGTTCCTGCTGGTTCTCAGCCTTGGTGCTTCGTTTCCTTATGAGCTTGGTCATTGTTACCTATAGATTGATCACTGTCCTTGAAAAAGTATTTGTGGGGATTCCATGTGGCTTAATTGAAGATGTCTTCCTCCAGAGATAGTTTGAATTTGCCTCTACCACATACCTAGATGCATAGTCAAGACAACTTTAAAATAAATTTTTGGATTGGGGTCATGATGGGCTACACAATTGAGGATCAGAATGCGTTTGGAACATATCAACATAATCAGTATCATCCTTATCACTATCATCACTGGACACTTACTTGGGAAGTGCATTATTCCAAGTACTTCACATGTATTATCACACACTTAAACTTCACCGAAACCCTAAAAGGTAAGTATTACAATTATCCCCATAGTCCAGAGAGGAAACTTGGGCACAGTAAGTTAATAATTAACCCAAGATCATATAGCCAGTCAGTGACAGCGATGCAACTATGACTAAAATCCTATATGCCACTGCCTGTCAATTTATTATGGCCCCTAAGATAGTACATACTTAATAAAAGCATATGTTGATGATGTTCATTGCTATAAAGCTATTGTTCTTGTGAGTGTAAAAAGGATAAAGAATTAAAGGCACAAAGCTCAGCTGGATTTCGGTTTTGAATTAAAGTTCTCCAATCACCATTTCCCTCCACACTATGAGGATGCATTGCATGTGCCTGGTGGTGAAACCCCAAGCAAGATTTGAAGAAGCAGTCAAGTATGGTAAACTTTGGCCAAACTCCAAAAGAACAGGTCTCAGAAAATCAGAAGTACCACTGAACTCAGAACTGAAATATAAAATTATTTTATATGAAGAGAGACCTTTGTAAAGGCATGGTCAGTAACAGCCTGAATAAGTTTTCCAGATTGGAGAGAAACTTCAAGGAGTTAAACCAGAGAACAAGTATGAATTAAGGGTCCCCAGCCTTCCTAAGGGTTTAGCCCATTATCCTGCTTTACCGGAAAGATTCTCATTTCCATCCTTGGGACTATACCCTCAAGTCCTCTGGAGGATGTCAGGGCAGTTAATTAGACTAGTGCATTGTCATTGCCCTAGGCTGGGCCTTCCTCATGGTTCACCTGGACAATTGATATTGGCTCTAGGAGGGACACCAACCTCTAGAAGACTGCAAGCTCCTTGATGGCAGGGACTACATTAATTTTTTTTTTTTTTTTTACCGGGAGCTCCCGGGGATCGAACCCAGTTCCCTCCATATGGGAGACGGATGCCCAACCATTTGAGCCACATCTGTTCCCCTACATTAACCTTTTGACAACTAATTTCAAGCACAGTGATGGCACATTTTTACACTGTTGCAGGCAGCAATTACTTATTGAACTTCTATCTACTATCTTCTATCTACTTCCAGTAGAAAGTGACATTTAAACTAAGAGCTAAAGGATACAGAGTAAAGAGGAGAAAAACTTTCCAGGCAAAGGTAACTACAGTTACAAGGCCCTGTGGCCAGAGGAAGTATGGCACACACTAGTCAATCAATATAAATTGGATTTATGAATGAATGATTGATTGACTCATCTATATGGCTCTAAACATCGTGCCAGGTATTATTCTAAATGCTTAATTTATATCCACTCATTTAATCCCCATAGAACCCTATGTGTTAGGTACTAATATTATCTCCATTTTATAAATGAGAAAACTGAATTACAAAGAAATTAAATAACTTGTCCAAAGTTACATAGCTAGCAAACTGTGAAACTTGACTTTGAACAAGAATCTCATTGAAGCAGAAAACCAGGGCATCCTTGGTGATCTATGAAGTCCTTGGAATAATATATATCATTAAATAAAACAAATATGGTAGACTGGAAGAGTTCTAAAATTGAGTGGGTGAGACCTAGGAGAAAAGTCCTTTAAAAGGTGTGAACTACTCAAAGGAATATAGAATATGAGGAAGAGTGTGATGGAATTAACAGGTACTGAGGCTTTAAAACTCTGTTAAAATGCCATTATATATTTTTTAAAAGTTCAGCTGTAAATTTGTGATGAAAAATAATAGGGAACAATAAAACAGCAATCCTATTAAAAGGAAAATATTAAGATTAAAATATTGACAGGATCAGCCTTATTTCTCTTGAATATCTTTTTCTCTTATAACATAAAGATCATTTCTTATTCTATTTTCCTTTCTCTGCAATCTATAATAGGCCCCAGCTATCATTTTGTCTCCAAATACAAAACACTTTCAGAATTAGGAAACCCTGGAAAACCCCTCATTTCTTCACTATAATGATGTGACTGACGAGCCCTGCTGTGAAATTCATTCTGGTTGTCAGCTGGGGCTTTGTTTCACCGCTGATGCTCATGTTTGCATGAATCCAGAATTCAAGTGAAGTTCTAGGGTCGTGGGCCCAGGCAGGCAGGCAGCCCGCAGCTCTGCCAAGGCCAGTTACCTTCACACAACCAGGGTGTCTTATTATGACCCAAGTTTCCAATAAGGAAGGTTTGCTCTTGAATTGTTCCACTAAAGTTTTTAGCAAGCTGAATATCCCAGGGTACTTGGGGCTCCATGCTTACTTTAAAATACGCTCTCTTGCACACACCCTCTCTTTCTCTCTTTCTATTCTTTACCTCTCCAGTTTCTTAGCTCTTGCTGGCTACTCTTAAGAGCAAGCACTGGCAGGCAATGAGTCAAAGTGGGCTATTTGTGCCCTCACTGTGAGAATGTTTACCCCAGAGGGAAAGCTCGGCTGGTGGTTTACGATGTGTATATTTTCAGATAAACTAACTGGTTTCCAAATTCAGCCGGTGACTATGAAACCCACAGAGGGCTTTATGTATATGACCAATCCTTTAGGAGGATGCCTGATGCTCACAGCTCACACTGCCTTAGATGCCAGCCGCATGGGGAGGACTGGCCTCTGATCACTTTATTTCCTATCAATGCTGATTTTACAGCACAAAGCTGTGACAGAAGAAATTCAAAACTGGCTGTGTCTGACAAAGAATTCTGTGAAAACTATATTTATAACCTAATTAAATTATTCTTCTTTCCCACCCAACCAAGCCACCTCCAAATGTTTTGGATACATGTACCGTTCCATTAGAATACAGTTAATCTTGAATATGTTTCACCATGAAATATGAACATAGTAATTACAGAGTTTTCCATTCAACTTCCCCTATCATATTCCTAGCATATTGGATTCTCTTAGAGCAAGCAGCATTTAACCATTTTCATATGGGCCTCGGC